>JAJOZX010008729.1:2500-169906 GCA_023014485.1 Bathynomus jamesi
ATGTATATATGTACGGCATGCGAAGGTGCCCCTCAGGGCATTTGATTCCGTATCGGTAGGAGAATTACGAGTACTGACTAATCGGGGTCCTTGGTGTATGGTTAACATATCCGAACCGGCAATTGGATGATCCCGGGTTCGATTCCTGGGAGGTACCTCATTTTTCATTTGCTCGTTCTCCCTCCTCATCTTGTGCGGAACGCTCTTCTACACAAGTGTCGTTCTTTACATTAATTATACTCTGTGTTGTTTGCAGTTAAAATATTTTTTTTGCCTACCCTGTATATATATATATATATATAATATATACAGGATAGGCAAAAAAAACTAATGACGCTCGTAAACATGTATTTGGAAAAATTTAAGATAGGATTGTTAAACTTAACATAGATGTTCCTTTATCAATCCCTAATTTATATAAAAAAAAATTGTTCTATGTGACCCCCTTCTTGTTGAATACATTTGGTTAAACGCGGGATCCACTCATCGATGCAGCTGTCAATAATATCGCTGAGACACCTGATTCCAGCTATCCAACACTTTAAGGAGTAACTCGTCAACATTGCGAATATTTTCACCTGGTGTATAAACTTTTGATTTTAAAGCTTCCCAAATGCCATAATCCAGCGGCGTAAAATCTGAACTATTGGGAGGCCACATGTTTGGCTCAATGAAATTGGGTGTTTCTCGTTCCAGATACGCGATTGTACGCTTCGCCCTGTGTACAGGTGCTCCATCTTGTTGGAAAGTGAAATTATTTCCACTAATCTGACGAATATCATCCAAATACTGTGGAAGGACCCGTGTACGATAATATTCTGCACTGATTTTGGCTTGTTGCTGAATCACAACAATTCTTGTTTTGCCTAATTTTGAGACGCAAGCTCCTACCATAATGCTAGGCGAAAAGTAGATGTTTCCTTTATTAACCTCTCGGGTGCAACATCACGTTTTCTTGCAACACTTGCGTATGCACGATCGTTTTGTTGGTTAATCGGTAGTACAATGTGAAATAATTTCTCATGAGAGAACCACAATCTTCTAACTGAGTTACCCTAGAATCTTTTTATCAGTCTTTGTGCACATGTCATCCCGCCTAACCTTATTGGCATCGGTTAGACTTTACCCTGATATACGTTTATAAGCTTTTAAACCCAAATCGTGTTTCACAATATTTCTAACACTACTACGACTTATACCCGTTTCTTTTTCGATTTCGCTCGGTGAAATGTGCGTTCCTGGTTTACCGTCCTGACTTAAGATATAACTTTCCACTAAGTCAATATTTGCCTGAGTTCTTGCACTTTTGGGACGACCACATCCATCACGTCTCTTAACATCTCCAGTTTCAACAACCTCTCTAATGATATACTGAACTCCTGATTCAGCCCACGGTTTATTTCGGAACATTTGTATCATTCTCCTGGCGCGCAGACCTTGACCAATTCTTAGATTCTTTATAAGCATTTCGTCTTCACTATATTTAGGCATTTTTGCACTTATTTTAGGGGAGCTTAGTTATATTTTGCTTTCTGAAATCTGAAATAATAAAGAAAAATAGAAGTAAATATTACTGCAGTCGTATGAAAGGGTGTATTTAATAGTGTAAAAATTTTAAGATTATTGGATCATTATCACGTGCAAAAACAGCTTGCAAATCTTCATCAGTTTTTTGTTGCCCACCAAAGTATATTCACCTATCAAATTATCAAACAGACTAAAATCTGAACTACTTTCAAAATATTTGAGCTGTCAATTGATAAATGGCGCTTGGATGGAATTCCGATTATTCTTTCATACATAAATAACGTGTGCGAAAACCTGCTTTGAAAATCATGTATGCAGTTTGCATATTGTGCTTTCTGGACAACTGCCTGAAGGGGTAATTGTGAACTGAATATGAAATGTAAAGTTTGTTTTCAAACATATTCGAAGTCTAAAATAAAATTTCCTTAAGTTACCTGTTTTCATGTTTTCAAGCTAACCAATCTAACCAAAGATTAGGGTGTATATATATATATATATATATATATATGATGAATAAAACCACGAAGGAAAAAAGAAACACAAAGGGGTGCTCAAGCGCTTTCGTCTAATGACATCCTCAGGAACACTGGAGTGAAAGGACAGATCAGGCAATATATAGGTTACAAAAATAAACATACATACATACATATTCACATATATATACATATATATATATATATATATATATATACATATATACATATATATAGTAAGCATAGAAAAAAATTGTGGAGGAGCCAACATTTATATGGTCACAGAAAAATAAAGAAATAAAAATAAATATAAATATAAATTGAGAAAAAATTAATTACAAATAGTGCCTTAGTGATATATATGTCACAGCCTAAATAATCATAAAGAAATAAACAGGCAAATAAAAAAAAAACCCATAAATATACATACATACATATATATATATATATATACATATATATATATATATATATATATATATATATAAAGACACTTTTAGCACTTTGGCCGACCTTCAATATAAATTCAAATGGCTTTTTTATGGAACAGGTCACAAAAGAATAAAGAAATAAAAATAAAATAAATATTGTAAGTGGAGTCTACCAATTCAAGCTCAGAGGGAAGTTTTACAATCGATTTAATAGATGCTGCCAAATTGATATATATGTCACTAAAAAATAAAGAAATAAACCAAAAAAAAAAAAAAAATTAATTATTAAAAAATAAAAAATAATAATAATAAATTGAAAGATAAATTTAAGAGAGGCACACCAATTTATAAGGGAAAAATTACCACATATGCATATTATAGTCACAAACGAATAAAAAAGTACAAGTAAATATAAATTGGAAACACAAATGATGCCTAGATGATATATAAAGAACAATAAAATATATATACAACATATACGGTATATATACGAAATATAAACGCAATATATACAGAATATATATATATATATATATATGCATAAGGGAAAAAAAATTACCAAATTTGTTTTTATAATTATTGTCTGAGAAAACGGTAGGTCGCAAAAGAATAAGGAAAAAAAATAAATATAAATTGAAAAAATTACAAATAATACACGTACACATGTATACCCACATAACAAATATATATATACATATACACACATATATACAAACAACACACACACACACACACATATATATATATATATATATATACAAGCTTGACCTTCACGAAATGAGAAATCATCCCGCAGAACCTTTGTGAGGTTGTAACCTGCCCTTTTTGTTTAAATCCATTCTGAAGGAATTCAGAGCAACGGGATCAAGTTGAAACAGACCTTTACTCATGTTAAGGTTATTTGTAAGTTGAATTATAGCCGACTCAAGAATATTTCTATTAACAATGTTGCTAGAGTGAACAAAACTGAAACATTATTCCAATCAATACAATGGGATAACTCTGACAAATGGACAAAAAGGGCACTGGACAACTGTCCCGTTCTAACGGAATATTGATGCTGTTTACACGCGTTTGCAAATCCTTTCCCGTCTGACCTATGTAAAAGGAATCACATTGCTTACACCCAATTTTATAGATAATGCCTAAATTATTGGTAGGGCTATTTTTTACTATGATGTTTTTCACAATATTGTTATATGAAAAAACTACACTGATATCCAAAAGTTTAAGTACATTAGCAATGCCTAAGAAGCCCGGGAAAAATGGAAGTACTAAAATATTCTTTGACAAGGTGCGAGTGTTATTATTCACACGATAGAAGGTTCGTTTAGCCTTATTAAGACAAGATTCCATGAACGCAGATGGGTAACACAACTCACTTCCAATACCGTTGATATTTTCCAATTCGGCATCGATGTATTCCGGACTGGCGATCCTAAGAGCGCGGAGAAACATTGAGGAAAATATGGCCTTTTTAATAGGGGTGTCATGTCCAGAGTAAAAGTGTACGTAGGACAAATTGTTTGTTTTTTTCCGATGGATACTAAACCTATATATTGCCTTGATCTGTCCTTTCACTCCAGTGTTCCTGAGGATGTCATTAGACGAAAGCGCTTGAGCACCCCTTTGTGTTTCTTTTTTCCTTCGTGGTTTTATTCATCATAAATACTTTTCACGTGTCACTTTCGTGAAATAATTTTTCATATAATGAACACCACGCGTTCCTTCGCCTTGCTGTTCCCTCTATTGTCCCCGTTTGTGTCGGTGTTTGCTTCTACATTAATGAAGGGGCATGCAATTCGGATCCGACGGAAGTTTCTTACTAATTGTCTGGAGGAGCAGGTCCTTCCCAAGTCCCTCCTTCCGATTCGCCTCAGAGAAATGGACGACCATCCGTTCAACAACTTTAGCAGAGTAATTTTAAAGAAACATATTGAAGTCACCAGACAAAATGAGTGGTCCACCTTCAAAAATTTAGGCATTGCCAAACGTAATGTTTTGACTGTTATTCCCCAACCGTGGATCCAACCTTTGTTTGATGAAATTTACAACGAGTTGCGTCGGAGAACTTCTTCACTTCGAAACATTTTGGATCGCAAAATTAAAAGTCTCATTCGAAATAGTCAGTGGAGTAAAAAAGCAAGCTCAAAGTGTGTTTTGAACCTTTCTTCGAAAAACATTAGTGACGATGCAAAAAGTGCCCTTGGATTTGGTATGTCCTTTTATATTGTTAAAAAACCTACTGCTTTACAAATTTGTCATAGTCTTGCTCGTTTTGAAAAACAGTGTAACCTTCCTCAGTTTTTAGTTAACATAGTTAAAGGCCTGGTCTATGGTGCTGCGAATATTTCTTACGAAGATAACTTTCCTAAACGTTTCCGCAATAGCCTTTCACAATTAAAAAAAGATAGTGAGCTCCATATTACTAAAGCAGACAAGGCTAACACCTTAGTCATTATGGACAAAGTGGATTACATTGGAAAGATGAATGAGCTGCTTCAGGACCCCGCCACATACGTGAAACTTAGGAAGAACCCACAGGATGATGTCATCAAAT
Source organism: Bathynomus jamesi (assembly GCA_023014485.1). NCBI lineage: Eukaryota > Metazoa > Arthropoda > Malacostraca > Isopoda > Cirolanidae > Bathynomus > Bathynomus jamesi. The sequence goes on from JAJOZX010008729.1 coordinate 7,492, forward strand.
CATTCAATAGTGGCTTGAAACGCATTCTCAAAGATCATAAGGATTTAATTCCCCTTTTTTTGTCCACTTCACCTGCTCTGCCTTATCTTTATGGTCTTATTAAAACCCACAAACCGGGTAACCCTATGCGCCCTATTATTAGCTCGGTGGGCTCTATTACCTATAAACTCTCCAAATGGCTTGTTAATGTTTTGTCCCCCATTCTTGGAACTGTCTCTGATTCACACGTAAAAAATTCCATGGATCTCACTGAAAAATTGAATAATGTTCGCATTAATACCAACGATAGATTGATCAGTTTCGACGTTTGTTCATTGTTCACAAAAGTGCCGATTGATGATATGCTTGACTTTCTCGCCAGAGAATTACATAATTATGATTTACCATTACCTGCACACACTGTTTTGGAGCTTATTAAGCTTTGTATCAAGGATTGTAAATTCACTTTCAATGGCGAGCATTATCAACAAGTTTTTGGGATGGCCATGGGCAACCCTTTGTCGCCCCTTCTCTCCAATATTTATATGGAGTTTTTTGAAATTACTTACATTCCGAGAATCCTGGGGGTTGGCATCCCTTGGTTGCGGTACGTCGACGATATTTTGTGTATCTGGCCCATGAATCGTGACCTGGATGACTTCCTCCTTCAGTTAAATGACCAAGTCCCCTCCATTAAATTTACTTTAGAAGTGGAACAAGACAACTCAATCCCGTTTTTGGATGTGCGTGTTCATAGGGATAGCCCGGGTTTTAAGTTTAGTATCTATCGGAAAAAAACAAACAATTTGTCCTACGTACACTTTTACTCTGGACATGACACCCCTATTAAAAAGGCCATATTTTCCTCAATGTTTCTCCGCGCTCTTAGGATCGCCAGTCCGGAATACATCGATGCCGAATTGGAAAATATCAACGGTATTGGAAGTGAGTTGTGTTACCCATCTGCGTTCATGGAATCTTGTCTTAATAAGGCTAAACGAACCTTCTATCGTGTGAATAATAACACTCGCACCTTGTCAAAGAATATTTTAGTACTTCCATTTTTCCCGGGCTTCTTAGGCATTGCTAATGTACTTAAACTTTTGGATATCAGTGTAGTTTTTTCATATAACAATATTGTGAAAAACATCATAGTAAAAAATAGCCCTACCAATAATTTAGGCATTATCTATAAAATTGGGTGTAAGCAATGTGATTCCTTTTACATAGGTCAGACGGGAAAGGATTTGCAAACGCGTGTAAAACAGCATCAATATTCCGTTAGAACGGGACAGTTGTCCAGTGCCCTTTTTGTCCATTTGTCAGAGTTATCCCATTGTATTGATTGGAATAATGTTTCAGTTTTGTTTCACTCTAGCAACATTGTTAATAGAAATATTCTTGAGTCGGCTATAATTCAACTTACAAATAACCTTAACATGAGTAAAGGTCTGTTTCAACTTGATCCCGTTGCTCTGAATTCCTTCAGAATGGATTTAAACAAAAAGGGCAGGTTGTTAAATCTTTGGTAAAAAATTTGTTTTTGTCTGTTGTTTCCCTTACAATTTTATTTTTCAATTTTTTGCTGTATGCGTGTATGTGTATGTATGTATGTGTATGTGAGTATGTGTGTGGTCATTGCAGTTAAATGTGTTTGTATGTATATGTGTGTATATGTATGTATGTATGTGTGTATATGTATGTATGTATGTATGTATGCAGTTAAATATATATATATATATATATATATATATATATATATATATATATGTATGTGTATGTACCTTACCTTACCTTACAACCTCACAAAGGTTCTGCGGGATGATTTCTCATTTCGTGAAGGTCAAGCTTGTATATATATATATATATATATGTGTGTGTGTGTGTGTGTGTGTTTGTATATATGTGTGTATATGTATATATATATTTGGTTATGTGGGTATACATGTGTACGTGTATTATTTGTAATTTTTTCAATTTATATTTATTTTTATTTCTTTATTCTTTTGCGACCTACCGTTTTCTCAGACAATAATTATAAAAACAAATTTGGTAATTTTTTTTCCCTTATGCATATATATATATATATATATATATTCTGTATATATTGCGTTTATATTTCGTATATATACCGTATATATGTTGTATATATATTTTATTGTTCTTTATATATCATCTAGGCATCATTTTGTTTTCCAATTTATATTTACTTGTACTTTTTTATTCGTTTGTGACTATAATATGCATATGTGGTAATTTTTCCCTTATAAATTGGTGTGCCTCTCTTAAAATTTATCTTTCAATTTATTATTATTATTTTTTATTTTTTTAATAATTTTTTTTTTTTTTTTTTGGTTTATTTCTTTATTTTTTGTGACATATATATCAATTTGGCAGCATCTATTAAATCGATTGTAAAACTTCCCTCTTGAGCTTGAATTGGTAGACTCCACTTACAATATTTATATTTATTTTTATTTCTTTATTCTTTTGTGACCTGTTCCATAAAAAAGCCATTTGAATTTATATTGAAGGTCGGCCAAAGTGCTAAAAGTGTCTATATATATATATATATATATATATATATATATATATATATATATATATATATATATATATATATGTATGTATATATTTATGGTTTTTTTTTATTTGCCTGTTTATTTCTTTATGATTATTTAGGCTGTGACATATATATCACTAAGGCACTATTTTGTAATTAATTTTTTCTCAATTTATATTTATATTTATTTTTATTTCTTTATTTTTCTGTGACCATATAAATGTTGGCTCCTCCCACAATTTTTTTCTATGCTTACTATATATATGTATATATGTATATATATATATATATATATATATATATATATATATGTGAATATGTATGTATGTATGTTTATTTTTGTAACCTATATATTGCCTTGATCTGTCCTTTCACTCCAGTGTTCCTGAGGATGTCATTAGACGAAAGCGCTTGAGCACCCCTTTGTGTTTCTTTTTTCCTTCGTGGTTTTATTCATCATAAATACTTTTCACGTGTCACTTTCGTGAAATAATTTTTCATATATATATATATATATGTGTGTGTGTGTGTGTGTGTGTGTGTGTGTGTGTGTGTGTGTTACAGTCAAAGTGTGTAACCAGCCATTTCGCGTAATGGTTGAAACTTTTAGTCATTTCGCGAAATGGCTGTTTCATTTGGTCATTTCGCGAAATGACTAAAATCTTCAGCCATTACGCGAAATGGCTGAAATTCCACCTTGGTCATTTCGTGAAATGGCTAAAAAGACTTTGTCATGAATTCATAGAAATAACAAACATCACAATACAGTAAAATTGGAAACCTTTATTTAACTAACTAAATCTGTTAAAACATACATACATCCACAGGTCTGTTCAAATAAGTGAGAAGCACTTTTCAAATACACATTTGAACACATTTGAACACATTTGAACACATTTGAATTTTCAATATAGAGGTTTTCAAATACTAACCAGGCCTTCAATGTTATTTCGATGTCCGCCATTGAAGGCCCGGCTAGGTCAACTGTATGCCCTTGACAATTGGTTAGGTCAAGTCGTGTTATTTTCGTTAAAACTAACGAAAATAACACAAATTAACCTAACCAATTGTCAAGGGCATACAGTTGACCTAATCGGGCAAATGATGTTGTACGAAATGACCAAGGTGGAATTTCAGCCATTACGCGTAATGGCTGAAAATTTTAGTAATTTCGTGAAATGACTAAAAGTTTCAGCCATTACGCGAAATGGCTGGTTACACACTTTGACTGTAACATATATAATATATATTATATATATATATATATATATATATATATATATATATATACACCTTTCAACCTTTCAAATGTTCCGCGCGATGATTTCTCATTTCACGAAGGTCAAGCTTGTCGTTCCTATACAGTAATATACAGGGCGTCCCAAAAAATGTATACACACTTTAAATAATTATAAGGCAGTGTTTATTAAAATACATTTCATTTTCAAAATGTAATAGAATCTACAGACATTATTTAATTGTTTTGTCAACGCCTGTTTCAAACTGACGTCCGTTCTGGTCCAGGCACTGCTGATAACGCGAAGCAATGGAATCGCAAACATCACGAAACATTTCGTTTGGTATTTGTGTGCATTCTCGTTCAATGGCTGCTCTCAATTCAGCGACTGTTGCAGGTTTTATAGCGTAGACTTTGTCTTTTAAGTATCCCATAAAAAAAAGTCTAGTGGTGTGAGGTCTGGTGAACGTGGAGGGTATTCTACGAAACGAAACCCTTCGTCCAATCCACATCCACATCGTGCCAAGTACCACTCGCAATACTCCACTCTTCGGTCCGGATCATCTTCATTAATAGCATGGACTAATCTTGGAATGTAACTTTTCCATTGACAGCGCTTCAAAATGCGTTGGACAGACGATTCTGAAATTCCTACCTCACGACTCGCTTGCCGCACAGATTTTCTTGGACTTTGGTGATACGTTCCAGTACTCTTTCTTGCTTTGTGGGGCTTGTCGATGTCCGTGGTCTTCCGGAACGCTTCTTGTGGACATTCTGAACAGTTCCATCGGCTTCAAACTTATCTCTAATTCGAGTGATGGTAAGTCGCGTTGGTGGATCTGTTTGAAACTCCCTCCTAAACTGTCTTTGCACTTCAACTGCGTTTTCACACTTCCAGTAGCATTTTAGAATGAATTTCCTTTGTTCAAAGCTTAGTCTGACTGCCATTATTAATTCTAATGGGTTTAACTTGGAAAGAAAGAAACATCAATTGAGCTATCAGCTGTTAAAGTGTGTATACATTTTTTGGGACGCCCTGTATATATATATATATATATATATATATATATACTGGGTGATCCAGATAAATGGGACCCATAAAAAAAGCCAAATATTCTTAATATTTAATTCCTTTCATAAAAACTATATATCATTCGAAAGAGTAGAGTTACAAGTTTATTATGAAATATTTATTTTTTTAAAATGACTCCTTTCAAATGTGCTCCATTAGTTGCCAAGCATTCCAGTGTTCTCGCTTGTAAGTTCTGCATCACTTTTGCAAGAGTGTGCGGTGGTATGGCCTGTATCTCATTTGATGGCGGCCTTCAATTCTTGCAAGGTCGTTGGGTTATTTCTGTAGACCCTACTCTTTAAATATCCCCAGAGATAATAATCTAAGGGAGAAAAATCCGGAGACCTTGCGGGCCATTCAACGTCTCCAAATCTTGAGATTAACTCGCCTGGAAACGTTTGACGCAAAACTGCATGCAGTTCCTCGTGGTATGGCAGGTAGCTCCGTCTTGTTGGAACCAGTGGTTTTCTAGACAAAGATCTCTTAATTTAGGAATAAGGAAATCGGTCAACATTTTTTCGTAGCGATCACCATTTACAGTGACCGTGTTTCCGGTGGAATCCTCGAAAAAGTACGGCCCTATGATCTGAGATGCAGTAAAACCACACCAAACAGTTACACGCTGACTATGCAACGGGACTTCGGTAATATTCAATGGATTTTCTGTTGCCCAGAAACGACAATTTTGTTTGTTTACAGTTCCATTCAAGTGAAAATGGGCTTCGTCTGACATAATCAAAGTTGCTAGAAATTGGTGGTGTCATTTACCTTCTGTGGATCCATTGACAGAATTGTCGTCTTCGTGCGAAATCTCCATCGTTTAGTTGTTGCACTGTTGAATTTTATATGGAAAGAGCATTAAATTTTGCTTGAAATATACGGTGTGTTGTTGTTCCATATCCAACATCTCCTAACAGCTGAGAAGCACGTCTGATGCTTATGTTAGGATTATCCTGTACAATTTCATGAGTTCTGTTAATGATCTCGTCTATCCTTGCTGTGCGCACTCTTCCAGTTGGTTTTCTTTTTCCAATGCTGCCAGTTAGGGAAAAATTTCTGACACACCGACGGATTACTTCTTAGAAGGTGATTTTGACATCTGAAAATTTGTCTTGAAAGATCTTTGAGCTGAAACTACACTTCTTCCATGCTCATAATAATATTGCTCAGTTATGAAACGCAGCTGTTCCACAGTCCATGCAGTCATCTTGAAGGGTTAGTTTTAACTAACACTTTTATTTTGTTTTGTATTTCATCTTGTCTTGTATTGTCAAAACCTATACAATCCTGTACAAACTTGTAACTATCCTCTTTCGAATGATGCGTATGATTTTATAAAAGGACTTATACTTTAAGAGTTACAGGGGTTTCTTTTGGGTTCCATTTCTCTGGATCACCTTTATATATATATATATATATATATATAATATTATATATATATATATATATATATATATAATAAATAATATATATATATATATATATATATATATATATATATATATATATATATAATATAATAATCTATACTATAATAAGAGAGCTGTCCGTCCGTCTGTCTGTCTGTCTGTCCGTCCGTCACACTTTCAGAAATTGTGAGAAAAAATTGTGAGAAAAAAATTCAGAAATTGTAAAAAAAATTCAGAAATTGTATTACGGGCGGCAATGTGAAGCTCAAGATTTTCATGACTGTGTTCTTTTCTGTAGTTTAGCAATGGGGGAAGGGTGGGGGTGGGGGTAATGGGGGATGGGTGGGGTAATGGGGAGGGGTGGGGGTAATGGGGGAGGGGGTTAGCCCCCAAGTTGTATGAATGGGGGTGAGGAGGTTTTGGGAGATACCAGATTCAGAAATGTTGACACAATGTGAAGCTCAAAATTTTCACGGCTGGGTTCTTTTTTTGTAGTTTAGCCTGTCTAACCGTCAGCGAAGCGGCGCGAACTGTACTAGTAATAATCTATATATTATAATAAGAGAGCTGTCCGTTTGTCCGTCTGTCCGTCTGTCCGTCTGTCCGTCACACTTTCAGAAATTGTAAAAAAAATTCAGAAATTGTATTACGGGCGGGAATGTGAAGCTCAAGATTTTCATGACTGTGTTCTTTTCTGCAGTTTAGCAATGGGGGAAGGGTGGGGTGGGGGTAATGGGGGATGGGTGGGGTAATGGGGATGGGTGGGGGTAATGGGGGATGGTGGGGTAATGGGGAGGGGTGGGGTAATGGGGGAGCGGGTTAGCCCCCAAGTTGTATGAATGGGGGTGAGGAGGTTTTGGGAGATACCAGATTCAGAAATGTTGACACAATTGAAGCTCAAAATTTTCACGGCTGGGTTCTTTTTTTGTAGTTTAGCCTGTCTAACCGTCAGCGAAGCGGCGGGAACTGTACTAGTAATAATAATTAGGAAAACGTACAATGCTAGTAGTACTGTAATAGGTTTTGAGTTGTTTAACCTCCTTCGTAAGGGAAAGGTAATGTGACGGAAGGGTACCTACAAATTAATGCAGAATCCGAGCCATCTAGGCGTCAGTACCTCATCTGAATGCAAAAGACGGTTATCTATTTATTGTGCAACAAGTGAGCAAGCCAAACCTAGCCTAACCTCACTGATCTAACGAGAAGTGGTGCTGTGACGTGGCAACGACGAAGCCAGAGAGTGTAAGTGGTCAAAGCTTCGAGCGATGTGCTGACTTTGCCCGATGAAATATTGTTGACTCTCGAGTGAATGATATACGTCAAAATCAGTACAACAGTGTACAACTCCACCGATCCTTTTCGCTGTCTGACATAGTCTTCACAGATATTCCGACTGCCTTCTTTCTCTGAGTGGGCATTTTATGTCTACATCTATGGCCTAACACCCAAAGGAATAAAACGTACTGTATATCTAGTGTTCTAAGATTTATTGAACAAAAATAACAATACATGATGTGTGGTACCACCAGCTCCTAGTCTTCTAGCATCCTTTACTTCTTGCAGTGACGACCATTGTTTTGATGCACTGTACGAATTCGCTCTGGCATGGACCGGACCAAACGCTGGATGGTTGAGCCGTCTTGTAAGGCCTGCCAAACTGTCTGAGTTTAACAAATGTCTGTGTTCACTTTTTCCACCTTTTATCGTACCCACGGTAGGACAGAAAAAAGCGGTAAATTTAAAAAAAAAATAACTGTGATTGGCCATTATTAAACAATTAAAGCTTTTTCATTCTTCTTAATTCTTGTTTCATTTCATTTAAACTATGTGAATTATATTAACCTAAAACTTATTGAAACTTTACCCAAGAACAATTTAATGCACTATATATATATATATATATATATATATATATATATATATATGATAAAAATAACCACGAAGGAAAAAGGAAACACACAATGTGCTCAAGCGCTTTCGTCTAATGACATCCTCAGGAACACTGAGCAGAACACTTATTACTCGATTAAGAATTGTTTAACATTTTAAACTATCAGGTTGTAACATAAATTCTGCTCGATTAGAAAACGGACGATAGATAATAAATAACCTCAAGATAATGTGAAATAGATTTAGAAATGTTGCAAAATACACGCGGCGACAGCTTCGCACAGGTTTTATCACGATACCGAATGACTTAGGCTAGTGTAAGATTATGCTAATGAATATTTTCTCTGGTGTTTTTCATACAGTTACAACGCCACCCCTACGATATTACAGTAATTGAAAAAACATGGAGCCCACGAAAGAGCATATTTGATATGTGATGCTGTATGAGTTCCATAAAGGATCTAACGCGAGTGAATCCGCAAAAAACATTCAAAGAGTTTATGGAAATGATGATGTGAGCGAATGGATGTGTAGGAGATGGTTTGAGAAGTTCAGAAATGGCGACTTCAGTCTGAAAGATTATCAACGAACAGGACGAACAAATGAGTTAGATGAAGAGTTGCTGAAAGCAACAGTGGACGAAAACCCAACGGTAACTGTAAGAGACCTTGGCCTGCAACTCGGCGTTAGCCATATGACCATTCATCGTTATTTGAAGCTGTTAGGAAAAGTAGTGAAGGTTGGAAAATGGGTTCCGCATGATTTGTCACAAGCGAATCTTCAACATCGAATCAATATTTGCACATCACTGCATTCTCGGCAACTGCAGGCACCGTTTTTGAATCAGATCGTCACTGGGGATAAAAAATGGGTCCTGTATAACAATATTAAGCGTCGACATCAAAGGCTTGGCCGTGAAACAAAGCCTGAACCTCAGTCAAGAAATGGACCCCCTCCAAAGAAAATTTTGCTATGCGTTTGGTGGGATATGCAAGGAATTATTCATTTTGAGCTTCTGTCAGATAACCAAACAATCACAGCTGAAGTCTACTGCCAACAACTCCAACGACTGAAGATGGCATTACAAGAAAAACATCCTGCATTAATTGATCGCATAGGTGTTCCATTCCACCAGGATAACGCGCGCCCTCACACTGCTCGAATCACCACTGCCCAATTGGAGGCATTTGGTTGGGAAAAATGCCTCATCCACCTTATTCTTCGGACATCGCACCTTCAGACTACCATTTATTCAGAAGTCTGCAACACCACCTGGATGGACAAAAGTTGCAATACAGGGAAGCTATCGAAAACGAAGTGATCGCTTTTTTTAACTCGAAACCAAGGGATTTCTTCGAACGTGGCATAAAAAAAAACTTTTCTATAGGTGAGAGGAGGTTATAGAAAAAGAAGGGAATTATATTGATGATTAATTTGTCATTATATCATTTAATTTTTGTTCTGAATGAACTAAAAAATCGAGCAGAATATATGTTACAACTTTATATATTTCTTATAAATGCGAATAACATTTAGTAAAAATATTTTAATTGTATAACATACAAAACCCGTAGCCTTCGTTTTGTTTAGATACGATACAAATGAAGATTTTCGATACTCTACTTTTCAAAATTACTTTGCATCCCACAAAAATAATTTCTATTCATAAAACCAACATTGATAAGCTAATCTCAAGAAGGTTGACAAAAGTAAATAGACACTTTTTTTTTCAAATTGATTTGATTTGATTATAAAAAATCAATAAATAATAAAAAATTAATTAAATTTAAGATATTTGAAATCGTGTTCCTGTTCCTTTACATTTATTGATTCAATAAATTTGTTATTTGTTATTTAACTTTTATTATCAAGTAAATTTTAGGGGGTAAAATAAATAAAGGTGTATATTTACTTTTGTCAACCCTCTGTATTATAGTTGATTTATACGTTAAGGTTCGTGAGAGACGACCTGAGGGCGAGGTTAACAGTCTCTTCTTAGGGTCTACATCTCGTCGTTGCTATGAACTTTTTCGCTATACAAATAAAGTAAATAAAGTATTAAAAATTAAGTATTAAAACGTATTAAAACTTTAACTGACTATTCTGAGTTTATTCATTTTTTCAAAAGTTGCGCAATGTGTAATAATGAGTCAGGAGGGGCAGAAACAGGCACAAGGCTCAGACCATTAACTATAACTACTATATTTCTTATTACCAGCACCTTTAGGACTCGAACCCCCGACCTCAGTCTTCAGTTCGCTTAGAGGGATTTTTTTTTTAATGAATTTTTTTGCAATTTAAATTTCAATTCTTTTAAGATTTTGTGACTTGTTTGCGAATGTTTGTCTGGGTTTGTTGGTTTGTTTGGTTCGGTTTGTATATAAGAACATTAAACATACTCTTCTAATTCTTGCAGGTGACAAAAGTACTTAATGATAAGGTAAAATTCATATGCTCGAACTCGGTTGGTTTATCCGTCTTAACGGCTTTCTGGTGTTTCAAAGGTTTTGTTTTATTGGTGAGGATAAGGAAGAACGACTAAAATATATATATTATATATATATATATATATACAGGGTGATTCAAAAGTCACGTTACATAGGGAAATACTGTAGTATGTAATGATACAGGGGAATAGTCACATCACATGTTCGATATGGACACCGTTAACGGCAATGCACTTGTGCAGCCAGCTGGGAATATCACATCAATGCGCTCCTCCTTCGATAACATCTCATAACTCATTTACCTGCAAAGAAACAGAAAAGCCCTATGTAACCTGATTTTTTAATCACCCTGTATATATATATATATATATATATTAGTGATGGGTCGATGGTCGGTTTTTCACAACCGCGGTTGCGGTTGTGTTTGCGATTGTCGAATTTTTTCCAACCGCGGTTGCGGTTGCGGTTATCATATACTAGGAAAAATGCGTAATTATTAACTGGATTTAGCCACTATAGTGCGATTTAGCCACACTTGGTACATAATATATACTAAATAGTATTTATTTAGTAAATACCTTATGTTGAACACAAGTTTTGCAATACACCGCTACCGCTATTTGTGTGTTGCAAAACTTGTGTTCAACATAAGGTATTTACTAAATAAATACTATTTAAATGAAGTATATTCTAAACTTATATAGCTATTATGAAAGAATAGGTCAAATTAATTAAAACCATATTTTGCACTAAGTGTGTTACCAGGATGAGGGACGAGGACCCATCGCACTGTTCATCCCACCTACCACTTTCCCCAGCCTCCACCCATTGGAAAGTTATGGATTATTATTCATTTCAAAAACTGATGTCAAACTTAATGACAGGCAGTGTGAATTTCAAGAATAATATTTTTGCTGCATTTTCACCTTTCAAGCGGCAACGCCTCTCATCGTACAACGTTCCCGCTCCACGCATAAGGAGACCCATCATTTTCTTTTTAAAAAAAGAAATATTTCTAATTAACCTAAAATTAAAATTAACTAAGCTTTTACAACCGCAACCGCACTTATGGAACGGCGGTTGCGGTTACGGTTGCGGTTGTGAATTTTTGTGCGGTTGTAGTGCGGTTGCGGTTGCGGTTATTCGATCCATCACTAATATATATACACAAACTCAGAATGGTCCCCTGAGAAACTTATATGTTAAACACAGACCGTGCATGGAACAAGTATATTAAACGGACGTGTTACGTGCCTTGAAAAGTGGACGCTCAATGTCCCGGTTGAGGTTTAAGTTTTGGTTTTTTTGCTAAAAATACAATAGTTACCCCCTTTTTCTTTATTTATTCAATCCGACGTGAATGCAACGAGTCTTTTACTTATATAGAGGTTCTGAATGTAGTCGGACTAGGCTTACTTTAAACCCTAGATCCATGTCCCAAAGCTGGATCCTGTCTGCTTTGCAGATAGCTGGTGAGGGAAGCTATATTTATGGGATCTCTTTGCGAGAGACCCGTTGCCCACGTCGGGCTAGCATCATGAAAAGAAAAACTATGGTATTTGTCATTTACCATTACTTATTCGGACTATAGTGGATTTAATTTTCCCAGAAGAGTTCCTTGTTCCATGCACGGTCTGTGTTTAACATATATATATATATATATATATATATATATATATATATGCAGCAGCCATAAATTAATAATAATAATAATACAAACTTTAATACTTTGTGAAACTTTAATGTATAACTTAAAAAAAAAAAAGTATTGTTTCGATTAATTTTTATAGTATAAAATAAGGTAAAGATTACACATGTCTTATACATTAAAAATTATACATTAAAAATATCTTTAATTAATCCTTTCTAACGACCAAAAAAAAACGATATAAAATAATGAAAGATTATTAACCGAACAATAAAGAAGGTTCTTTACTGTATACTTCACCATCTTAATTGTAAATCTCTCTCTCTCTCTCTCTCTCTCTCTCTCTCTCTCTCTCTCTCTCTCTCTCTCTCTCTCTCTCTTTTAGCTATATAGTTGTCACACACTGAAAATGCGCCACCAAAATTAAGCTGTTGGTTTTTCAAACGAAATAGCACTTCTGGCTTTATCATGAACCTAAAAGCCAAACTGAAAGAAGCGTTTAATTAATCTCTCCTTGGTACATGTCCAGAAATAAAGCAAAATAATTAATGAAATAATATTTTCTTCCGACATTTTGCTGAAATCTTAAATATATTATCGGCCGAAAAGTGACATTATTTGGAAGAACGAAACCTTCGAAATGGATCCTCACCCAAAAAAATTTACTGATCGACGCAAATATTGTTCGTCAAAAATGTAACAAAAATACTTTTTCATAAATTTGTACCCTTTGATATATATATATATATATATATATATATATATATATATATATATATATATATATATATATACACACACACCTCTCAAATGTTCCGAGCTATGATTCTTCATTTCACGAAGGTCAAGCTTGTCGCCCCTCCTCTCGAGTTGGCCTGGTGAAGTAGTGAGTTGGTTTCTTGTACTCTCCACCTCACATAGCCAGGTACGCCCGGCTCATCGGCGATTGTTCTGAGCCAGACGTCTAATCTTCTTTGAAGATGTCCACTGCAACACCATTCGTGTTCCTTAGGTCTTTGGGCAGCTGATGAAACAGTTTTGGTCCTCTCACAACAAAACCATCTTCTTTCAGGGTTAACGATGTTCCCTGTCTCGCCTTTAATTTGGGAACGCGACACAGTCTTCCTTTTCTACTTTCCACTGTTGTTTGGGGAGTTACAGGATTCAGAGTAAGATTAGGGACTAGTTTCTCAATTATTTTCCCAAGTGTAAATAATGGTGTATCTGTCTCTTCTCCTTTCCAGTTCGCGTAACCTTTTCCAGTAATTTAGTTCTTTACACCCATTGATCTTGGCTGTGAAGTTTCTCTGAATCCATTCTAGCTGTCTAATGTATTCTTTTTTATATGGGGATGTTAGGACCGAGCAGTATTCCAATTTGGGTATGATCAATGTTTTCAGTAGAGGAATCATTATATTCCTATCCCTTCGTTTAAAGGTTCTCAGTATCTCTCCAGTTATTCTCTTTGCTTTGTTTACTGCTATCTTATTTTGTGTTTCAAATTTTGTATCATCAGTCATTACATCCCCTAAATCTTTTGCTCTAGAATTTCTCTGAATTTCCTGTCCATTTGGGGCATAATATTCCATGGATTTTAGGTCTTCTCTTTTTCCGTACCGTAACAGCTGAAATTTCTCAGTGTTAAACTTCATATTGTTGTCTTTCGTCCACTTGTAGAATCTGTTCATGTCGGTTTGTAGAGATCCTATATCTTTTGGGTTTCTTATTTTTCTCTTGATCTTTGTGTCATCGGCAAAGGATGTTACTGTGCTGTCTCTAGTAACGTCCTCATCTATGTCAGTTAGCATGATTATGAAGAGTAGTGGAGCTAATACTGTTCCTTGTGATCCTGAGCTGAGGACCTCTGATTCTGATGAAGATACTCCTTGTACTGTAAAGACTTGCCGCCGCTCACTAAGGAAATTATATATCCATTTCCTTACTTTTCCTGTTGTTCCCATATATTTCAGTTTGTATTATGATTCCATGGTCACACTTGTCGAACGCTTTGGCGTTATATATATATATATATATATATATATATATGTATATAATACTATATATATATAATATATATTATATATATATATATATATATATATATTCCTGTTAAAACTAAGTAATCAGGAATGCCAACTATTTTCTTTGTATATACAGCAATACCCCGATTAACGCGGTTAATTCGTTCGCGGAAAGTACCGCATTATGTGAATCAGCGTTGATCGGGGAATGTAATCAATGTGAAATAAAGTGTTTCGTCAAAAAACACTGTCTTTTGGCGTGAAAATTAACTAGTTTTAATTGTGAAACAAGTGCAAACAATTTAGTTACGAATATGTTTAATTTTTATCTAAAAGTCCACTCATTATTAAGCGTTTTTAATCTCTGAAACCATCCGCGAGACCGCGACTAGCAACAGTAAAAGTTTCTTCATACGTTAGCGCTTTCAAATGAATTGTCATCTCGCTACGTAGAATTCTTTTTTATTACAATCTTCAAGCCAAACAGATAAAAGCTGTTCCATATTTACCATTGTATACTGTATGTTTAATTTTTAGTTAAAAATTAACCCTTTTAATCTTGGAAAAAATGTGTTTATATTTTCTAAATTTTTTTAAAATCGTGCTTATTCTTAAAATTAACTTTGTTCCATTCAACGTTAAGAAATGCATTTGTTTTTAAAAAAATATTATTTATTAGTAAATAATAAGTGCAGAGATTTTTTTTGTAAAAAAATGTTTTCTACAAAAACATGCAAGAGCGAATCTGAAGCATCGCTGTTCGGAGAATGGTGTCAAGGTTACGGCGAATCAGCGTTGAGCGAATCCACGTTATGCGGGGTATGCTTGTGTATATATAATCTGAACATCATTTTTCCATTCTAACTGGAATACATAAGGACTCTTGAATTTGGGACACACACACAAAATGTGCGCATTTCCGCATAAGCGAGGTACCGACTCTCATGACTCCACATTCCTGGGATCTTGGGAGCATTGCTCCAGTAAATTTGACCATGAGAAAAAGTAAATTTGGGTTTGGGTTTTGTTCATCCGCTAGACGTTATGCAATTTTTTTTGCGTATACGTTCTTGTACAAACCAATTTTTTTAAATTACAAATTTAGTTATTTTAAGTTTAGTTGGTAATTCCATATTTAACAATTATTTTTATTTTTTGTTAAGCTTCAATGTTTTGATAATTAAAATTTTATTAAAACGTATATTTTTTTAATATAAAATTATCAGGATTGGACTATGTTCCATTGATCTCGGCCAGGTTTGATAAATTGGCCAGATAATTACTTGTGCGGTTTTAAGTAATCCACCATGACTCTAGAATTGAAAAGTTTAGTTAAGTTTAAACTTACTTTTACTTACTTTAACTTACCTACTTTTACTTACTCTTCCTTACTTTTACTAAGTTTAAAGCACTTACTTTTACTTACTTTCATTGTACTATACTTACTTTTACTCACTTTTACCATACTACTGGTCAAAAAAAGAAACGCAATTTTTGAGATTTATTAATAAACATGAGGACTCAGTATATAGTAAATGATTCTTTAACATAACAAACAGTCAATAACGCGTATGGCCACCCCTAGCCACAATGCAGGCTTGGAGTCTGGCCCTCATCGACCTCAACAGTCTCTGCAGGAAAGCAACAGGGATGGCCATCCACTCTTCAATAATTGCATTGGTCAGTTCCCTGATGTTCTGCGGCTGATGCTGACGTCTGCGAACTCGCCGTTCAAGTTCATCCCATGCGTGCTCTATCGGTGACATGTCTGGGCTGAAGGCTGGCCATGGTAAGGTCTGCACCTGTTGTCACTGCAGGTACGCCTGCACTATCCTGGCTGCATGAGGTCTGGCATTGTCCTGTTGCAGGAGCACCAATTCTGGATGTTGCCTCATGAATGGAAGAACATGTGGGTGAAGAATCTCATCCCTGTAGCGCTGGGCAGTCAGAGCGCCATCAACAAGCACCAGCTCAGTTCTTGAAGCAAAGGCAATTCCTGCCCAAACCATGACACTTGGTCCTCCCCATCTGTCATGCTCCACTACTGCAGCATCTGAGTATCGCTCCCCTGGTCGTCTGTATACCCTGACACGGCCATCAGAATTGGACAGTCTGAAGCGAGACTCGTCAGAAAAGAGGACTTGGTTCCACATTCTTTGTGCCCAGTCACGGTGCTGATAGGCCCATTGCAGGCGTCGTTGCCTTCTTGCATCAGTGAGAAAAGGACCTCTGTAAGGCCTGCGGGATCGGAGTCCTGCATTACGGAGTCGGTTTCTGACGGTCTGGTCACTAATTCTGTTGTTGTGGATACCAGGTGTCTCTCTGGCTGTCTGACGAGCATTCCGCTGCCGATGACGCAGGTGCTGCAGTACAATGTGGCGATCCTGGCGTTGGGTCGTCACACGAGGTCGCCCACGTCTTGGCAGGTCCTGAACACTTCCTGTGGCATTGTACCGTCTAACAAGCCTAGAGATTGTGCTGGGATGCACATGCATTCGTTGTGCAACTTGGACAGCAGACATGCCTGCATCCAACATGCCCAAGGCACGACCTCTGTTGACCTCTGAGAGTCGTGGCATGCCTCAATCGCGGGAAAAAGTTTGGTTTTCTCAACGGGCAGTGTGTATTCTGTGAAGTCAAAGAAAAATGCATGCCTTCATAAAGAATACATTCAATTTAATCTCTGTTTATTGTTTGTAACAAAATGGCGTCTTAGCCGGGATTAGTCAGGTTTAAAAACATGCACTAAGTGGCTTTAAAAGATTTGAACAAACATTTAACCATAATCTTGAAACTGTGATAATACCACTAACAACTTAAATTTTACACCATATGCAAGCTAATTGCGTTTCTTTTTTTGACCAGTATATATTTACTAACTTTTACTTATTTTGTATTTTTTCAGGTAGTCAATAATCAATAATGGATCCTAATATTGATGAAGTTGGAGAGAAAAGTGAGGGTGTTAAAAGGGGTTACTTTTGTGGTCAATGCAAGAACAAATATTCAAAGAAGCAAAACTGGGAGGAACATTTTAATTCCAAAAAAAATATTTGTTACAATACAGAGGTCCCAGAGTTTGGGCCCACAGCTTAGATATTGCAGTAAAGAAATACCAGATGAAGTGCAGCAAAGAGATACGGCAAAGCAGTCATTTAGTTTGTTCACAAATGTGCTAGTGCTAGACCTCAGAAAAATGAACCAACTTCATCAACTGCTAATCTAGAAAATGAAACTTTTTCACTAGATGTTTCACAGACTGAAGAAAGTGCTTCTCCTCCACCTAAGAAACAAAAGGTAAGTGAGGAATCTGCGCATCAGACTAACAAAACTGCTTTAGAGGAATTTGAAAATTCCCAAATCCAGAAGACATTGAATGCAATTTTGCGCCTAACAAAAGAAACTCACCAAGCTGTTGTGGTTAATAAAGAGAAGAGTCAAAATATGCCTTCAAGTTCAAGTGTTGCATCCAAATCTAATAAAGCAAAAAGCAACAAATTTGACATTTCCATAGCCCATTTAAGCAAGTGTAAATCAATACAAGAAATCCTGAACAATGATTTGATCAAATCTACATTCAAATTGGTGGAAAAGAAGGATCTAGGGCATGCTGATGATTCATTTTCAGTACCAAGTGATATAATGGAAAACATTGCAAATAGTGACACTAATATGCCTGATATAGATATAGCTGTTGAGGATGAAGATGATGATAATCAAGAAGATATTGATGATGCTTCTGATGATAAAATGTTTACATTATATTGCATAGCTTGCACAGACCCCAAAGCATGTGCTTCAGACAAACATTCTAACATAAAAGGTTACTTCAATGTTAAAGATTTAACCTATGTATGCAAACAAGGAGAAAATCAAGAGAGATGGTTTAGAAATCTGAAAACCACCTGAAGAGACATTTAATTAAACTTCAGCATCATCAAAGAGCTGCTGTTTATGAAGTGATGAAAACATCTTCTCGGAACACTACTAAACGCATAGAAGACTTATGTGGCAACATCTTATACTACATAATGAAAACAAACACTGCATGGGCTCTATATCCAGTACTTCTAGCTGTATTACATAGGTCAGGTTGTGAGGTTGGAAATTTGAATCATAGCACACATGCGTGCGAGACAATTTGTGAGCTATTAGATAATCAACTTAAAGAACAAACTGTAAAGTGGTTCTTAGAACAAACTTCAGTAACAATAACAGCTGACATTGGAACAATTTTGGGATTAAGCATGCTAGTTGTATTAGTTATGAGTGAAGAAGATAAGACTGTAAAACTTGCTGGGATAAATTTAGTACGCAGCAAATCAGGAGTTTATTTGGCCAATGAAATTTTTGATGTGTTGAAGTCTCCTAATCACTTGAAACTATCTGAAGAAGCAATTAAATCCAAGGTATCTGGAATGGTTGGAGATGGAGCTTTTTGTAAGGACAACGAGCCATTTAAAAACGAAATGAAAAAGTTGTTTGGAGAAAATTTCAAATTTCGATGGAACTTAATGCATCTTGTGAACAGAGCCCACGTTGATGCATTGAAGAAAATTTGTAAACTAAGTGAGCTTTTAGACTTTATTCAGAATCACTCTTCAAATCTGAGATTAGGCCTTGACTATACCAATATGGTTCTTGACAATATCATTGGTTTTAAGAGACCAAAACTCAAATCTGATACTCGCATGGTTAATTACGAATTTGATCAATTTGACAGATTTGTGTAAAATTGTGTGTTTTTTGATCATCCACAAGAGAAAGAAATTAGTGCCAAGTTCTATGTATTGATTTCCTATGTAACAAAGATTATGTTGCAAGTAGCTCAAAAAACCACAGTTAGTGCAGAATTTGTAGAAAATATATTTTATAAAGAAGGAGGGAAAACTGTTATGTTAAGAGTGATGGAAACAATTTCCAAATTAGCTAATGGAGGAAATGCAAATGATGTAGTTTCTGAATTTAAGCACGATACCACAGGGCAGCAAAAGGAACTAACAGCTGAGGATTACATCCTAAATGAAGTTTACAAATACATCAAGAAACGTTCTGATTACTACCAGGTTGCTGAAGTTGCTAGACCATCCAGAACCAGATCTGAAAGTAGTTTTACAAAAGACTCAGTGATAAATTGGCTGACAGAATATATAGAACAGCTGTGGAAAGGAATCACAGAGAGATTAAAGCATTTTGATAAAGATGGATCAACTGCCTGGAGTGAAGCACCAGCTGAAGGGACATTCTCCATTCTTGGTTACATTGTTGAACACAAAGGATCCATTAAGCCATCTCATTTGACTAAGCTGTGCAGAATTGTGAAGGAGGGTCCAGCTCCAGGCACTAGATCTGCTGTAATGATCACACAGAAAGCCATTGATCAGTGGCCAAGCATACATGGCGGTAAATTCACAACAAATGCCTACATGCAAGGTCTAACATCGTCCACTGTTGCTGCTGCAATGAATAAATAAACTTAAGGTGAGTTTAAACTGTACATTATTGTATTATTATGTTTAGCTAAAACAATTTGTAATTGGTATGTCGTCAATTCAAGAGTTTACTATCATTAACCTATCTAGTGGTGTAAGGGGAAAAAAAGTAAATTCAGAGCTGTGCTCCAGTAAATTTTTTCAAATCTGGAGTCATGCCGACTCTTTTATTTTTAAATCTATATATTTCTAAAAAATAATTAACCTAAATTAATCTAGTGTGACGTAACCGCTCAAGACTAATATTTTTCCGACAGTAAAAATGAAAGAAAAAATTATAGATTTTCTTTAATGTTCTGAGTTACCAAAAGAGTTAACCTCGCTAAAAACTTTACTCTTACTCCAGCAATGAATTATGACACACTCGACCTCACTTGTATCCAGTTTCCTACACACACTCACATTTC
The DNA here is from genome assembly GCA_023014485.1 of Bathynomus jamesi. Lineage (NCBI taxonomy): Eukaryota > Metazoa > Arthropoda > Malacostraca > Isopoda > Cirolanidae > Bathynomus > Bathynomus jamesi. The sequence goes on from JAJOZX010008729.1 coordinate 27,657, forward strand.
TAGAATCAATTCACTGAGAATAATTGAAGCGTACATACATTACAGTAAGTGTGAAACAAGTGATTTCACTCAGGAACTCCAGATTAGATTTTACCTAACCTGACCTTAATTTTGCGAAATTCCTAAGTACAGTATTTCGCAATCTTACTGAAATTAGTGTGTCAGGGATTTCATGAAACCACTATTTTCATAATCTTACTGTAACACACACACACACACACCCCTCATTCTCATCCCGTTTTGTTATGAAATTCAGGAAAAGGTGTAACACCTTTTTAACACTAAAATTAAATTCCGTTAAATGGGTTCTTTATCGCCAAATCCATCGGGTAAAGTTAGTAATCTGTTAAATAACTTGCCAAACTTCCGAAATTATTTCTCCCCTTTTCCGCTCTTCGTGAAGAGGAACTTCTTTATCGTTGCAAAGTTTGGGTCGAGTTTACGCATTGCTTGTTCTCAGGAAAGTGGATATTATCTATCTATCTATTTTTCTGTCCGTCTATCGGTGTAATTATATATATATACACACACACACACACCTTGCGCAGCAAGCCCCCCCCCCCCCCCCAATATTACCTAGGGGAAGGGACTGGGAGAGGGGAGTGTTACTAAAACTTCCCAGGTTCTCCCTTACTGTGTATACTAAATTTAGTACTGAGTACCCTAGCTGTTTTGGCAGGGCAGGGACAATTCGACGTGGCCGACTCGATGCGACCCAACTCGATGTGGCCGACTCGATGTCAGGACAACTCGATGTCAAGCCAAGTCGATGCCAGGCCAAGTCGATTTCATTTTCTTTATATATTTAATGTAGGTTAACTGAATGCCCGGTTAGGTCAACTGTACGCCCTTGACGATTGGTTAGGTTAAGTTGTGATATTTTCGTTAAAACTAACGAAAATATCCCTTAGGGATATCACATCGAGTTGTCCTGACATCGAGTCGGCCACATCGAGTTGGGTCGCATCAAGTCGGCCACATCGAATCGTACCCAACCCGTTTTGGCGTGTATAAACGACAGACAGACATTATCACATCCCCTACGTAGCCAAATAATATATATGCGTGTGTGTCGAGAGAGAGAGAGTTACAAGGAAAAGAAGTACCTCAAAAGGCCTTGCGACCAATACCGACGAGGTACTAATGGCAACGGGTGCCAGGGAAAATTTTCTACACCCTCAAATAGTGTGCAAGATTTGGTCTAACCTTTTCTTGAAATGATCCACAGAGGAACTGTTCACAACTTCTGAAGGTAAACTGTTCCACGTGTCACAGATCTTATACGTAAAGTAATTCCCACACACACTAGTCCTAAACCGTTTCAAATCCAACTTCCAACCATTGTTGCGAGTTGGGTTATCATTTAAACTAAACATGCTTCTAAAATCGACGTCGTTGAACCCGCGTAAGAGCTTGAAAACCTCGATCAGTTGACCGCGCAGCCTCCGAGTTTCTAGCGAAAACAAGTTCAGGGCGCGTAAGCGTCGATTGTAGCCCATATGCCTAACGCAGGGGTTCTTAACCTTTTTTCTTAAGTGAGCAAATTTTTGGCACTTAATTACAGAGTGAGCAACATATATAAAAAAAAGCCTTTAACTTAAACTTAAAGTTTAAATTAGATAAATATTTAACTATTTAAATATTTCTTTAAACGCATGCAAACTTCATAATGCTTAATTAAAATTTTTAGGTTTATTGAAAAACATCAATAAGTTCTAATTCTGCAGCTGCTATTTCCTCTTGTTTGAAAATTTGTGTCAGATCATCAATCTCGAAATTTATGTAGTTTGTCAATAATTAATTGAAAGTTTGGTAGATGCTCTTTTAAGTGTTTGAACCTCTCTTCGAACTCGTCACTAATGTTTTCGAGTGCTTTTACTACGAGTGATGGACAGTTGCTAGCAGTTTCAGCCAAACATTTTTTAAGTTCAGGAAAATGATTAAGATTCTCTTTGGAAACTTGGCTGTGAAAAAGTTTTTTTTTTTTAAATCTCGTAATTTCCTCATATAAGGCAACAACAAAATTAATTTTTCCTTGCAACCTCAGATTTAAGTCGTTTAAATGGCTAAAAATGTCGACCATGAATGAAAATGTTATCTTGAAGTCAGCAGTAAAAATTTCAGGAAAAATATTATCCTTTTTGCTTTGCATTAGAAAAGCAGGCTTTGTTCGTGAGCAGCATTTGCCTATTTGAAGAGCAACATGTTGCTCGCGACCGACAGGTTAAGAACCCCTGGTCTAACGGACGGAAGGGATTAACTTTGTGGCCCTCGCCTGCACTCGCTCCAGCCTCTCAATATCTTTCCTGAGGGTGGGTGACCAGAACTGCACAGCATACTCCAGGTGCGACCGAAGCAGGGAATTGTAGAGAGAGAGCACAATCTCCTTGTTCCGAAACTGAAATTATCTCCTGATATAACCCAACAGCTGCTGGGCTTTCTTTTCCACCTCTACGCACTGTTTGGTAAACTTAAGGTCGCTGCTAATTAGCACACCCAAGTCCTTTTCCAAATCAGTCGCCTCGATATTACTCCCCAACATCGAGTAGTCCGACTTAGGATTGGCGTAGCCAATGTGCATCACCTTGCATTTACCCAAGTTAAACGGCATTTGCCATTTTTCGGACCACTCTCCTATCCTACCTAGGTCCGCACGCAGTTGCTCGATCGCCTCCGGCATCCCAACATTGGCCCCAAGCTTGGTGTCATCAGCGAATTTGGCGATCCGACTGACGATGCCACCGTCGATATCATTTATGTAAATGATAAACAACAGCGACCCCAAAACGGAACCATGAGGAACCCCGCTAGTGACCGAGGCCCAACCCGAACTAGCCCCTTTAATTACAACCCTCTGCCGCCTATTCTTCAGCCAGTTTTCATTTCACCTACCTACTTTCCTACTGATACCCAGCGCGCGCACTTTCGCCATTAGCTGGCGGTGAGGTACCTTATCAAAGACTTTCTGAAAGTCGAGATAAAGTATATCAATCGCCCTACTCTTATCATACTCACTCAACATGACGTGGAAAAACTCGAGCACGTTGGTGAGACACGACCTCTGCCGTCTAAACCCATGTTGGGAGTCCCCAAGCAGCTTGTAGGAATCCAAATGGTCAACGATCCTATCTGCTATTATCCCCTCTAATAATTTACCTACAACTGAAGTGAGACTAATGGGACGATAGTTCCCTGGACTTTCGTGATCCCCTTTCTTAAAGATAGGGGTCACGTTGGCTTCCCTCCAGTCACCAGGCACCTGGCCCGTCTCCAAGGATTTGTTGAAGACTGTAGCCAGGTGGAGCCACTGGTCGCGCACCTCCCACAACACTCTGGGGAGAAACTGGTCTGGCCCAGGAGCCTTAAACGCGCTCAGTTTGTCTATTCTATCGGGAACGACTGTCGCGTTACATCAAACACTATCCAGGCGAGCACCTCGTGCCTGACGCCTGGCTCTGGGATGATGCGGGTGTCCTCCCTGGTGAACACTCCCGCAAAGTATTCATTAAGCACATTGGCGATGTCCGCGTTGGAGGTCCGCAGAACGCCGCTTCTAATGGGCTTTCTACTATTAACATAACTGAAGAAAACCTTAGGGTTCCGGGCCGGACTAGGGTGACAATAAAAATCGAAAGTTGGAGTTTTTTATTGGCCATTTGTTCAATGCTGCTACTACAAGAGAAAACAATGTACTGTAAATATTAGGTCATTCAGATAATATTTAAGGGTGTCTCAAGTGAGGTAAATAATTCTCCTTATAACACAAATTAATTGTTCATTACCTAGTAAAAATAAATTAATATTTTTTTTTAATTAATGTAAATAAACGTTAGTTTTAGTTCATAAAGTTTAAGTGCAGGCGTACTCCAATCGTAATAAGTAATTAAAAAAAATATTAATGAATAAGGAGAATTATTTACCTCACTTGAGACACCCTTAAATATTATCTGAATGACCTAATATTTACAGTACATTGTTTTCTCATGTAGTAGCAGCATTGAACAAATGGCCAATAAAAAACTCCAACATTTGATTTTTATTGTCACCCTAGCCGGTTCCCCTTGCAGAGGCTTGCCACCCGTAGTTCTTTGTTACGTTTCGGTAGCCTAACCTTCGCCTTCACTTCCCTACACAGGCAGACATACGCTTCAGTGTTCTCATGGGAACGATTGGCCTTCGCCCTCCTATACGCTACTTTCCTATTTCGGATAGCCGAAGCGATGTCACGATTGAACCACTTAGGCTGCGTTGAAGCAGGGGTGACCAGTTTTGAGGGTATGGCAGCAGATTGCAGCACCATAAACTCGTCTCGGAATGTACTCCACACTCCCTCAACATCGCCGCCGACCTCTAACCCTATCTCACCTACGCTATCCCAGAGGCTAACAAAGTCCGCCCGCCGGAGATCGAGCTTACTGCCTCTCGAGTTACTACGCTTCACCCGAGGGACACACACACCGAACCTAATCAGACCGTGATCACTCCCGCCCAACGATTCATCAATGGTGAGGCCAGTGACGAGGTTGTCTTCGGTCGTGAATACTAAGTCTAGAACGCTTTCGCCTCGTGTAGGCTCATTGACCCACTGAGTGAGGAAGTTCTCATCAGCAAAGTCAACTAGCCTCCTCCCTTCAGCATCAGCAGTCCTTCCTTCCCACTTTATGCCGCGACAGTTGAAGTCTCCTAAAACTACACACACCCTCTCCTCAAGCAGGCTATGGAGTTCGGTGTACAGGGCTGTATCCTCCTCGAGGAGGAGATGCGGAGGTCTGTACACCAAGATTAACCTATAGTTCGTCCCTCCCACGTTCAGATCGACGCCGAGAGAGAGAGAGAGAGAGAGAGAGAGAGAGAGAGAGAGAGAGAGAGAGAGAGAGAGAGAGAGTTTTTTTATAAAATTTAATTCTGTTGGTTGAATGAAAAAATAGAAATTCTACGATTTTTATAAAATATTTACCGTACTTATTTACAGTAAATAAAAAAGTGCGGAAAACTACAATTTTCAATGATGCACAATACTCTCCGATATACAGGGTGTACATAAAGTCAGGATCTATTTTTGTGAAGCACTTGGAAATTATATGGAATTCAATCATAAAATGATAAAGTGGTAACATTTATTAAATAATTAAGAGTAGGATTCGACGTGACGCCCATCAGTATCCCTGCACAGCTCAAATCGTTCCGCAGCATTTCTAAACACATTCTGGAGCATTTGCGGGGTTATGTTATCTGCAGCAGTTCGTATACGTGTACGTAAGTTTTCAAGACTCGTAATCTTCGTCTGATAGACGTGCGATTTGATAAAGCCCCATGCAAAGAAATCTAAAGGGGTTAAATCTGGTGATCTCGCTGGCCAAGGTCTGTTGCTTCCGTGTCCGATCCAGCGATTTGGAAAACGTCCATTTAGATAATCCTGAACAATTTTGGCATAGTGACAAGGAGCACCATCATGTTTAGACGACGGGGATAGGATGTTAGTACCGTCGTCTATCAACATGATGGTGCTCCTTGTCACTATGTCAAAATTGTTCAGGATTATCTAAATGGACGTTTTCCAAATCGCTGGATCGGACGCGGAAGCAACAGACCTTGGCCAGCGAGATCACCAGATTTAACCCCTTTAGATTTCTTTGCATGGGGCTTTATCAAATCGCACGTCTATCAGACGAAGATTACGAGTCTTGAAAACTTACGTACACGTATACGAACTGCTGCAGATACATAACCTCGCAAATGCTCCAGAATGTGTTTAGAAATGCTGCGGAACGATTTGAGCTGTGCAGGGATACTGATGGGCGTCACGTCGAATCCTACTCTTAATTATTTAATAAATGTTACCACTTTATCATTTATGATTGAATTCCATATAATTTCCAAGTGCTTCACAAAAATAGATCCTGACTTTATGTACACCCTGTATAGGGTGTCCCCAAACAAACTATATACTCTTTATAGCATCATATATTTTATAATTAAAAAAAAAAAAAGAAATATATTATTATAGCAATTGCCAATGAAAGGTAAATTAGTAATCTAAGTGATCAAAATGTTATAGCGAGTTGTTTGCATATAAAATTTAATTAACTACGCCAAGTGCTCAAAATTTCTTCGGCGGCATGAATGCACTTTCAATACAACAAAATCGTGTGGTCTGATGAAGCTACCTTCAAGCTGAATGGCACAGTAAATCGATACAACTGCAGGTACTGGTCACTTAATAATCCACACGTTTATGTGGATAAACATGTTAATTTACCAGGATTAACAGCATGGTGTGGTTTATCATCCAGGGGTTTGGTTGGACCATTTTTCTTTAATGGGACAGTTACCGGTGCCGCATATCTCGACATGCTGCGGACAGAAATTATACCTGCAGTTCGGAAGTTGTTTGGAAACGACGACTTTTACTTTCAACAAGATGGAGCCCCCCCTCATTATCATTGTGATGTCAGAAGGTACCTCGATGAAACGTTGCCTAACCGTTGGATAGGACGAAGAGGAAGCGTTGAGTATCCTCCACGTTCACCGGACTTGAATCCACTTGATTTTACTTGTGGGGCTACCTGAAGGATGCAGTTTATGGTACAAGACCCGCAACACTCGAACACCTTAAGGATGCAATTAGGGAAAAGTGCGGGACCATCACAGCATCCACATTAGTCCATGTCTGCGAATCAGTTAGTCGACGCATTCAAAAGTGCATTCATGCCGCCGGAGAACATTTTGAGCACTTGGCGTAGTTAATTAAATTTTATATGCAAACAACTCGCTATAACATTTTTATCACTTAGATTACTAATTTACCTTTCATTGGCAATTGCTATAACAATATATTGTTTGGGTTTTTTTAAATTATAAAAATATGATGCTATAAAGAGTATATAGTTTTTTTTGGGACACCCTGTATGCAATGTTCCCTCTAATTTTTTTTAGTCCGTGTGCGCAAGAAATTTTCGTTGTGCGTACATTTATATTCCTGGTGAAAAATTGTGCCAACTTTTCTGAGCGCTATTATCTTCAAAATGAAATATATATAAATATTATTTCCATAAGGTGATAGCTTGATCATTACGGTACTATTAAATGGATATTAAAAAACTGTTCACGATATTATATATTCTTAAAAAAGAAAACATTTTATCCATTCTAAAAATATGAATAAAATAAAAAATAGTAAAATAAAATTTAAAAAAATAAAATAAAAATAACATTAATTGAAAATGACTATTTTAGTTATCATTTCTCAAAACAATTTTAGCATTTAGCAATTTAAAATAGACTATCAAGATTAATACGTGATTTTATCCATTCACAAAATAGGAATAAAATAAAAAATAATAAAATTCGATAAAATAAAATATAATCAAAATAACATTAAATGAAAGTGCCTTTCATTTAAGTATGATTATGATTTCTCCCTACGATCTTTAGCATTTGCCCATTGCAAATAAACTCTATGAAGATTACTACATCCGTCATCATTCAGGTAACTTTTAATTCGCATGAGCGTGTCCAAATGATTTTCTTTCAAGCGGTTTCTTAATTTGTTCTTTATAGAATTCATTAAACTGAAATTTTTGAAATTACTTCATTTACTGTCGTGACTCATGATACGCTTGAGCCTGTGCGCATTTTATTTTGCTGTGTGCGCGCGCACACGCGCACACCTTAGAGGGAACATTGCCTGTATGTACAACCGACAGTATCTCGTTAACCTCGTTTAGGTTTCGTGTGTTGGTCTCTCTTCACACAAAAGTCAAGTTGGTGGCCCCGCCTCTAGGCCTGGCTTGGTGGAGGAACGAGTTGCTCTCTTTCGCTCTCCACCGCACATAGCCAGGTACACCCGGCTCATCTGGTATCGTCCTGAGCCAGGCATCTAGTCTTCTCTTGAAGACTTCAAGATTTGAAGACCACTCTGACGTTTCTGAGGTCCTTTAGAAGCTGGTTAAAAAGTCTTGGCCTCCTGACAACCAAGCTTTTTTCCTTCAGTGCTGAGGAGGTCCCTTGTCGGGCCTTTAATTTGGGAACACTACACATTCTGCCTTTCCTATTTTCCAGCGTTGTTTGGGTGGTAATTGGGTTTAGTTTGAGGTTTGGTACCAGTTTTTCGATCATTTTCCATATGTAGATTATGGCAGTGTTCTCCAAAGTACGGGTTGCGACCCGAAATGCTCTTCACTGGGTCGCAAGGTTAAAAAAAACAAAGAAAAAAGATATATATAATATATTTACAAAGTACATCATGATATCAAGTTTTTCTCAATAGTTCACTCAATTAAATATTAAATATTAGTTACCATACTTATTAAGCATAATATCCGACATTTATATTATTATATTATTTACAATTATCATTTTTATACTGTATTAATTGTACTTAGTGCCATTTATGTATTTTGATTATTAGGTATTTATGGAAAAAAAAGTGTTTTTAAGTTAACAAGATTATGTTGTGGTCTGAGGTAAGGTTATTTTTATATCAGCATTCAAGTTCGTGTTATTTGTGAATATCGGTGAATACCAGAATATTTATTTTTGACACCAAAATGGATAGATAAATTTTATTTTTTGAATAATTCACCAAAAAAAAAAATGTATCAATTAAAAAATGTCATTAATTTTTCTTTGGTTAAGAAAATATATGATCATTATTTAACATTAATTACTTAAAACTATAATACAAAAATATTTTAGTGAATTTGAACAAGTATTTAGTTAATTTTCTTTAAAATTAAGGAAATTATTGTTAATTCGGAATTATTCATTCAAATTTACCATTGAAAGTCTAATCGCAACGTAGAAAGTATTCTTCGGATAGACACTTGATAAATTTGAACATGGCTAACTCTTAAGTAAACATAATTTATGTTCACTTTAAATTTGTTTTTAAATTAAATTGATACTTTTATATTGACTAATTTTATTAGTTTTTAATAAAAAAATTAAATAAAAAAATTTGCTTTATAAAATATATTTATTGAAAACAAACAAAAATTAATGGCCAAAACTTTTTACTGTATGTTATCTAGAGAAATTGTGAATTATTCAAATAGGTTTTTTCTCTTTGTTCAATCCCTCTCCCTTCTAGGCGAAAAGAATAAAAAAAAAAATGTGTAAAATCTTTCTGCGGGACTAAAAAAAAAAAGTAAAACAAAAATCCGACATTTAGCCTCTCTCTCTCTCTCTCTCTCTCTCTCTCTCTCTCTCTCTCTCTCTCTCTCAGTGGATTTTAAATCCTTTTTCTTCCCCGGTGAAAGAAATCTGGGCATATAAAACTCCAGGAAATGTTGCTGGTATATACCAGAATCTGGTTTGACTGGGTTTTCCGCGAGGAAATATATAATGGACAATAAGGCCAATTTCCTTTACCAACCGACGTATATACTGCTGGATGGTACTTCACGGTTAATCAATTACAAGCTGTGAAAATATACGACACAAATTGTAGTAGAAAATTCACACTTTATATTCATTCATTCATTAACCCTAGTCAGGAACCTTCAGTTTACTTCCGTTGTTGCAACCCTGGGGTCTATATGACCCCAGACCTAAAATCTTGCAAAATGATGCTATAAAAAGTCTGTAATGACGCATTGTATTTGATATTTAAGAACGTTTAACGACTAATATCATCTCTTTTCAATGTTTTGACCCTCGTAGTTCCGATGAGGGTGAATAGGAATTTATTTGTTCTTGGAAAAAGATTATTCTCCAGTCTTCGCTATTTGTATTCATATCCTATGAGGAAATAACATCAGAAAATTCCTTAAGTAATTTTTTCCCATGACATATAAATATACATAAGGAAGATATAAGTGAGCTGCTTTTCATATTTGATAGTATATATATATATATATATATATATATATATATATATATATATATATATATACAGTATCAGTGGCGTGCGGTGATTTTTCGTCAAGGGGAAGCAATTCAAGCAAAAACAACAAAGATTATATAAAATAAAAATAAAACTTTAAAATACTCGTATATAATAAAACAAAACACATATAATCATACTTACTTTACTTATAGGTTAATTCTATTCTTCTTTCTTTTTATTAAATATATCTATTATTTCTTCGCAAAAGGCATCGGTTTTCATATCCTTAAGAAGCTTTTTCTCAATTGAGATTAAAGCTAAACTTGCAAGCCTTTCTTACCCTTGCGCATTTCTAGCGTAGTTACGTATTCACTTTAAATGAGAGAATGACAGCAGACAGCACGTAAAGTTGCCAGATATTTCAAGAAAATTAACTATAAGATCTGGACAGCGATTTCTAAATTGCTTCCTTTTTGACAAGGGAAGGATAAAATAACGATAAATATATATATTCTTTTTCGCTTAACATGGCCCATTTATTTACCAACCAATTTTTTTTATTGTGTGGAAGGATGAACAGCTGGGTTTTGTTGCGCGCTGCCTGCCACCGGGTCTCGATCCCGGGGCCGATGGATTTGTAGTCAGCGACGGTAACCACTACACCACCGAGGCATTAACGTGTTAATGCGGAGACAAGAAAAATGTAGAATATGAGGAGGGTTTGTCCCCGCCTAGCGTGTGCAAAGCCCCTGATCAACCATGCATGGCTGGCTACGAAGGCAGGACAGCATAAACCAATTTCTCCCTCCACCAAATCTCGCAAATGAGGCGGGATGTTGCATAAGGGTCGATTGCGGGTCGATGATGCGGAACCGTCGTTCAAAACCTTGTAAATGTGTATATCATACGAGGGGCGGTACGAAAGTAATGCCTCTCATTGTATTTACGAACTGAAAAATAAGAAGCATTAATTTCGTACCGACCCTCGTGTATATATATATATATATATATATATATATATATATATATATAAGGAAACTTTTTTAATAATTTATTTAGGTATTTCGTGGCAGTAACTTTTCTCAATGTTTAAGTTGTTGTATAAGTAAAGAAAAGAAAAGGTAAGTTGTGTATTAATGTTTACTATAAATAAAAAAGTTGGGACTGTTTCGCCATTATAAATATGAATAAAATAATGAGGATGATGTGAAAATGTATTATTCCTTTCAAAAAACTTTTACAGCCTCCAACAATTAATTTTCAATATGTTAAAACTTTAGAAAAAATTTTCTATCCTTCCAACACTTCCCTTCACCCCGCCTCGAATTTTTAGGTAAAAATGGCGGGAGGGGGGTTGCATCCCCGCCATCAAGCGTCCCCATCTCCCGTATCATCTCGTTCCATGACCTTAATTAGAGATGTTTTCAAAGTAATAATAAAAGCATTATGGAGATTAATTTCTTCTTCGTTTACTTCTCCACAACATTTTTTTTTTGAAGGGTGGGGGGGGCGGAATAAGCGAAGTAGAAAGATATTATAAAGTTGTACAACAGGCTTAAACAACTTCCTCATAGCGAGGAAAACAAAAAAAACTACTATTTACTTGGAAAATATGGATCTCACGTAGCTACTTGAAGGAATTTGTGGAAGTTGAGGTACGAGGAAATGACCTTTATATGAGGGTTTTTTTTTTTTTGCCGGGGAGAAGGGGTAGCTTGCGCGTTTGTTCAGATGGTTTCGAAAGGTTTTGAAAAGTCGGAATAGAAGACTATAACGAAGCGGTTTTTATTGATTTTGGTATTAATAACAACATATTAAAATACTTATTTTCCAGGAAGTGGAAGTATGTAGTGATCGCGTTTTTATTCTTTATTATACTTCCTTATTTACTCTAATTTCTGCTCTCTATTGCATTTCTCTTTACTCATTTCCACAATACTTTATAACGCGTGGTAGGTAGCCGAGGTAGCAGAAAACCGTTAGCCTAATGCAAGGGGGGAGGGGGGTTCATTAACACTCTTTTTCAACGCTTGTTAACACTTTATTAATTTCGAAAATGGTTTAGTTAAGTTAGGGGTATGCGAGTATGAAATTCTATTATAATAATTTAGGTCGGAGAGGGGCACGCACTTAATTAACTTTACGTTACATTTTGTCAACCTACGCGTAACGCGTTGCCTCAAGACTGGCTATTATGGGTGGTAGTCTGCTCTCTTGGGTCCCTGTTCAGGACTGCCAACTGTACCCATTTTAAACAATTTAAAACTAACAAACATGCTTTATCGTAATCATCACAATTTTTAGTAAATTTATATTAAACTATCTTATTTAATTAAACAGAAATCAATATTCTTAACTAAGCATTACTACACTCGCATCACCCCCTTGAAAATAAGTTTTTCCATTAGTAAAACTTATTAATATCATTTAACAATGTCAATAAATTTATTCAACAAACTTACATATTTTTCAAATTTTTTTTTTTTTTTTTTTTTTCTTTAACAATTCAGAGAGATAGACAAGAAATAATTAGGATGACAAATTCCATACATATATTGTATCATATTATAAAAACCGAAAACTTTATAATTTTCACATTTGCATAAAATAACATTTCACTCTAATAATTAAATTACAACCTGTAACTAATCTATACATGCCAAAAAAATAACAGAAAATTTTCTTACAGTGGCTACACAAATCCTAAGTTCACAATCTATTCCCGCGATTTCTCATCAACGATCGCTTTACATTTGAAACAATTATTTGTATAGTTATACAGTTACTATCAGGGCAACATAGAAAAAAAATAAGAAACAGTTTACATAAAATACTGACCAAGAGCGCACATACTACTTCACGAAAAACACAACAATTATGGGCAATAATCGGACCCTTCACTTATAATTTCCTTACATAATAATCAGTACCTTAATTTGCTGGACGTTGTTTAGATCACAATCCGCACGCTGACAACGGATTTCAATTTTCAATCGCAGCTCTCCTGCTCACTTCGCTAGAATGCAAGGGATTGCATCAATCAACATGCAACAGGGCAGCACGCTATAATGGTTCCGCTCTCTCTCCAATGGCGAAAAAAAAAAACAAGAGACGTCCAATTCTAAAAGGATCAGGGGGGGAGATATCTGAAAGCGGGACCACGCGCTGGAATTGGAAGGAATTTGCAATTCTAGAAGTCGATGAAGAAACTCGCCTTGTCTCATCTCCACTTTTGTCGGTGAACGCTGCTCTTCCTACGTCCAGCTGAAAGACTCTTCTACTGGCAACAATCAAACGATGACTCCGCCGTAGGCCGTTTCCCAACGAACCTACTGTATGTCTGTATGGACAGTACAGTCGTAGGCACCCGTTCAAGCTCTCGTGGCTTGTCTACCGCGCGCTGTGACACATATTTAGCATATTTAGCGAAGCATTCGAGCAGCGTGACCAGCTACTGCCCGAAAAATACCAGTAGACCATCTTCGATCGAAACTTTCGTGTGCCAAGACCCTGCACACGTAAATTTCTCTTCTCTTCCGAAACTGTCCTGCGCCAAGTCCATGCGCATTCGGTTCCTCTCTTCTCTTCCGAAACCATCCTGCGCCAAGTCCATGCGCCATTTGGTTTCTCTTCTCTCTCTCTCATTGGTGATCGATCACCTATCCGGTCGACTAAACTCACTTGATGGAACTCGGATTCAACTTGGTTGACTCCCAAACCGAGCCTTTGCAATTTTGAAAAAAAAAAGTTTATTCGAAACGTTTCTGTACTGCTTATCATTTCATTTTTAATTTATCGAATTTTCTCGACAGTTCACTTCGAAATACTAACTACACATTTGCTCTGGCCAAATTCACGGAAAGAAAAAAATTACACATCTCAAAATTTCGCAAAAATTTAATAAAATCTAGCTACCAATAAGGTCACTTATGGCAGTTACAGCAGAGAAGATAAAAAAAAGTCATAAAACGCACGAAAAAAATTGTACAGTATAAATATAAAAGCGCCCATACATAGTAACTGTTAGTATAATTTAAGAATTATTATTGTTCAAACTATCGTCAGAAATCACCTCAATACCTCCAAATACAAAAGACAAAAATGAACCCCAGAAACTTCATGTCATCCATTCTCTGACAATCATGAACCCTCTTGCTTTGAGGAGGAGCACACAAAGACGCCACAAAAACGTTACTGGCTATCTATAAGGCTCCATTTCCGAGTGTACACTTGAGTCAATGTTTCAAATGCATTAGTTAACTCCGACTGAAGGTTTAAACAATAATAATTTTCTAAACAGTTATTAAAAAGTAAAAAAATTTAAATATTACTACCAAAAATTATTTTAATACAGTAATTCCAACTTGAAACGTCAAATTTCATACGAATTGAACTCGCAATTAGCAAATTACATCTGAGATACAACTCTCTCCTTCAACAGAAACCCCAGTATGGTTTGCAAATCACAAAAATCTCAGTAATTTATCGTTTCCAAGTGAAACTACAAATTTGCATCGTTATACTAAATAAGAATAGATAATATGCGCTCAAAAATACACGCAATCCACTGTAAACAAAAACAACACTGCATAATTAAGAGCGGTCGCTTTGTTTGTAAGCGAACCTCTATACAAATATCCCTACGTAACCGAATGAACTTGCATTATATCCTAACATAATTTCGTAATATTTTCCATGCAAACGCTCGAACTAAAAAAAAAAGACATTTTTCATTTCTAATATCCAAATTAAAATATCAAATTAAAATATCCTTTTTAGAATACAATCTAAATTTGAACTAAAAATTTTACCATTGTCATTGAACTGGAAAGAAAAATAAAAATCGGCCTACCTGTACCAATAAAATTGATTATTGAATGAATTTATAAAACGTAAACAATATATGAAAAGAATTTTCTACACAAATTTCTGTAATTCAAAAAAAATTATAATATCCAGATTTAGTAAAATGTGTACCGTAACTCACATTGGCCGCCAAAATAAAAATAAAATTTACTGCTGCACTTTTAGGCCTATATTTAATAAATTCATGCTATGCGCGGAAAGAACAATTTAGAATTTTATGCATAACATTTGTGCTTATTAAAGAAAAATCCTATGCTTATTTATGTTAAACCAATTAAAATTTTGTTAAATAACTAAGAATTTACTACTCAATAGACATACCGTAGTAACGGTTATCTCCGAACAATATTTTACGATAGGCCTACAAGAAATCCCTCAGTACAATACAATAGCCATCTTACCAAATATGTCGGAATTGTCGTGAAATGAACGAAAGAAACAGAGAGAGGAGAAAAAAAAATAATCAGCTTACCTACCAAAGTTTATGAGTATATAAATATATGTAATTATATATATAACTAATAAATACGTATTAGTTAATAAGTAAGTATATAATTAATGAGTATATAATTAATGAGTATATAAAAAATCCAAAAAAAACTTATAAAAAATTTCACAACACAATTTCTCTATTTCAGTTAAACGAATTCTACTTATTTTGAAATTTAACACAATCCTATACGGCGACTTATAATCTGACAAATTTAATATGTTTAAGATTACCTTTCGACTGTCAATTAACTGTAACTTAACCTATATAGCGCGAAGCAAAAAGCCCGTAAATCTATATAAACAAAATAATCCTATTATTATATACAGGCAATCGAAATATAATCAAAAATCTGCTAATGAAACCCAGAAAATTTCTCACAAATTTTCGCTAAAACATTTTGAAAGGACCATATAAAATGTGTATCACAGTGTATTTAAACTAACATACTTGACTTACGTACAAATCTTTTCTATATTAATCGTATTATTATATTACATTACTACTAATTCCAAAAGTTTTAAACAAAAAGTAAAAAGTAAGCTGAAAGAGGCATACAGTGGAAGAGACGAAAAAAAAAGAAAAATTGAGTCTTCAGGCAGCACGATAATGTTCAAAACTATATCCTCTCCAACCGAATGAACGAAATTTAACGTAATAATGACTCGCAATATTGAGTCGGACAAACGAAAAGCAACGGAACTGGACGATGAAAAATGGGACAAAGGGAACATTTCAGAATCCAACGACTCCCACGAAAAGAAAGAAAAAAAAAAAATTAAATTTTTAGGCGCGAAGTTTGTCAGGGACGCTATCAGGATGCGAAGGCGAAGCGCCATTTTTAAATTTTATTTACAATGAAATTTTAAGGCATGAAAATCGAAATTTGCCTGCAAACGGGGTAAACTTTGCATTTAGATATTTTAATAATCGAAATAAAATATTCATTAACGCTATTGGTTATTATACCGGGTTTTAAGAATTTTAATCGAAATACTAGCACGTGGGTAAGCCTCACAAAATATGATGTAAACCACCGCTGCCACCAGATGTAGTGTCTTTATTATTTATTTTTCTCTTCATTATTTACGCTTCTTTCTACTTTACTATATCTCTATTTATTCTCGATCGGCTTTCTTTCATTTATCACTTTGTTTCTCTACACTCTTTTTGCCGTATCGTATAAATATCATGGTAGCGCGCCTAGACCTGACTTTGAAAGACCGTTACAAAACAAAGGGGGAAGGGGGTATATTAATACTCTTTTTTAACACTTATGAACGTTTTATTAATTTCGAAAATGGTTTAGTTAAGTTAGGGGTATGCGAGTATGAAATTCTATATAATAATTTAGGTCGGAGAGGGGCAACCACTTAATTAAATTTTACGTTACATTTCGTCAACCTACGCGTAACGCGTTGCCTAGAAGACTGACTATTATGGGTGGTAGTCTGCTCTCTTGGGCCCCTGTTCAGGACTACCAACTGTACCCATTTTAAACAATTTAAAACTAACAAACATGCTTTATCGTAATCATCACAATTTTTAGTAAATTTATATTAAACATCTTATTTAATTAAACAGAAATCAATATTCTTAACTAAGCATTACTACAAGTATGGAGGCTTATATATATAATATATATATATATATATAGTGTGTAAACTGATATGGTGAAAATTAAGGTAATTTGATCCGGAGGGGTCTCAAACTGGCGGTCGATGGTATGCGAGACCAAACCTCTAACCATTTTTCTATTAAAAAACAACAAAATTTCTCTTCAAAGCAGAGTAAGATATTTTGCTTTAACTACGTACGTCAAGACTATTCATGAAGCGAGCGTCTCGGGGCACTGTGTGTAGCAATTAAGTGTCATTTAACATAAAAACACGTTTGTTGACGTTTAATTGCATATATTTATGTTTAATTGCGTTCCACTGCAATAGATGGCTCGTAGAAACGTGTTTTTAGGGCGGTCTTATTAAAACCAAGATAGTACTGTATCTTATTTTGTCTTCAGTCAAGCGTTTTTGTTCTTGATGAATGACTGGTTGCACAGGCTTCTTTTTATCTATCAGAGCCGAATGACAAGAGGATCAGTTGTTGATTGTGACAATTTTCTTCTTGCAGTAAAATTAAAACTTAAGAGCGGATAAGACATGTACTGTATTGCATTTTTCTGGTTATTGTGATTCTCCTGTTCGTATTAAACATAACGATTCGTGTTTCATACTCCCTTTTGTCTTCGGAAAATACATACTCTCACTTTTTAAGGATCAGAATGAATGGAGCAAAGAAGAAATAAAATGATGTTTTGCTGGTATTGCCTCTGAACTTGTTTAAAGTTTATTTGAAGAATTACTCCAAAATTTAACGTACAGGGAAACAGTAAATTATCCAGAAACTGCTGCGGGAGGGTGCTAAGCCATTCCACGAAGGCGTTTTGATATAACCTGAAAGTTCTTCATGAAAAACAAAATAAAAATACTAGACGTAAAAGAGATGCTGTTTCACAAAGTCAAATCAAAAGTAAGTACAAAGACGAATTGCTGAGACCAAACCTTTGTGCAGAGTATGACGGAGTTGTAGGGACTATGCATAGGCTGGAAAAAACTTACATACTATTATTCTATGTGCAATCCTATCGGAAAGCAAAATGTTGAAAAGAAATGAGAATTATTTTCAAGAAATGCATAATGTCTTTGGAAACGTTCATAGTTTTTGTTTTCTATTTTTTGAAATTTCAGTATAAGTGAATTTATTATATTTTACATATAAAAGTGATTGGCACTTGAATGTGATTCATTTAATTTTAGAAGAACAAAAACGGCACCAGAGTAAAACTATAAAAATGTACGAAAATTTAAAGAGTTTCTGTTTAATAAAGCACTTAAATTTTAAGATGTTTATACACGATTTGAAGCAAAGTTTTAAGAGATAAATGTGGCAGCTATATTGCTCTATAGTGGGTGCTACAAACTCCAAGGAAGTGTAATGAAGGGCTACAGGGGATATTGGTTGTGTGTGTGTGTGTGTGTGTGTGTGTGTGTGTGTGTGTGTGGTGTGTGGGAAAGGGGTGATGGTACCTTTCCCTCTCAGATGATACGCCTTTGGAAGGAAGAGTTAGAAAGGAAGTTCGACGGGAACTCTTGGAAGTTAAACTTCCGCATCGTATATATTTAATTTAACCCATTAGATCCCATGGAGGATCTACCAAGCAAACTTTCAATATCTTTTGATATTTTGGTGAATAGAGGCCAAATAAAGATAAAATTGCAATTTTCACCTGTTTATTTTTTTCATCATAAAATTGGTTTGTGAAGCACGTGATAAGAATTAACCTATTTATTAGGGTAGAATGAGCAGTACTAGGCCTAAACAGAAAATATAAACCATTAACAGTGTTGCCAAACATTCAACGTGTGCAGGAGTATCAATTTTAAAGCTGTACTCGGGCGAGTACGGTGGGAAAGAATGGGTTAAAAGAGGCTAATTGAAGCTGCAGTATATAGGATCGTAGGTTAGACGTTCGGAATATTAAGAATAAGAATAACTATTTATTGTGGCAGATATAGAAAGTACTTGTATATTTATTGGTAATTATATGTTTCTTTAATCTCAAGCACATATTCATCTTCATTCGACAAACCTTCAAAGCTAGAAATATTTGTCATTTATTATTATTATTATTATTATTATTATTATTATTATCCCATCTTAATATACAAACAAACACTTCATACACATGGCACAACAACAGTACATGGCTCTCGAGATGGGAGATTATTCGTCGGCTTAATATTGGCTATTCTTGTAGGTGGGGTTTGGTGGTAAATGGTCCACTTCCATTGCGCAACTTTAAAGTGCTGCGAATAAGCAATTTATGAACATAGCACATTTACGTAAGAGCCCAAAGTGGACATATTGATTCAAATGATAAAATCTTTTTTTTTTTTTAATAAAATAACAGTTCCATAAAGAAAACCCGTAGTGTAGAGTGATGATAGAGTGGTGATGATAGTGTAGATGAGATTAACGTAGAGTAGCATTATATCCAATTCCTTATATTAAGCTTTCTTTTAACGAATGACACAGGATTATACTTATTATACAGTATATTACATGGTATGATCGTTTTCTCATTCATTTCATTTCGATATTTTTTTTTACTTTCTTATACTTCTTATGTGAATACTTTTCTGTCAGCAGTGGCTGTGAGAGAGAGAGAGAGAGAGAGAGAGAGAGAGAGAGAGAGAGAGAGAGTTACAAGGAAAAGAAGTACCTCAAAAGGCCTTGCGACCCATACCGAGGAGGTACCAATGGCAACGGGTGCCAGGGAAAATTTTGTAAAGTTTATTTTTCTTTCAACTATCCTAGCAGTAGTAGAAAACTGGATAGAAAAGTAGAAGGCTCTCTCCCCACCCTCCCTGCCAGAGGCAGGTACGGAAAAAGGTTGAAGAAAATACCTTGACCCTGGAAAAGTAGCCAAGGAAATTTTACAGGAAAGTGGAGAATATATAAATAGCTCTATACAGTATTTAGCTTGCTCACAGAGACACCGAGCAAGCGAACTCCTGCAGAGTTTTCTGAGGTTTTAATCTTAAACTATGAGTGTTTTCAGTACTTTGTCTAGCCTATTTTTAAACAGATTTACACTTTGACTGGAAACAACCTCTGAGGGAAGTTGGTTCCAGATATTAACTATTTAATAGGAAAATAAATTTCCGCAGACTGAGGTCCTAAATGTCTTTACACACTCAAATAGTGTGCAAGATTTGGTCTACCCTTTTCTTGAACTGATCCACAGAGGAACTGTTCACAACTTCCGAAGGTAACCTGTTCCATGTGTCACAGATCTTATACGTAAAGTAATTCCCACACACACTAGTCCTAAACCGTTTCAAATCCAACTTCCAACCATTGTTGCGAGTTGGGTTATCATTTAAACTAAACATACTTCTAAAATCGACATCGTTGAACCCGCGTAAGAGCTTGAAAACTTCGATCAGTTGACCGCGCAGCCTCCGAGTTTCAAGCGAAAACAAGTTCAGGGCGCGTAACCGTCGATTGTAGCCCATATGCCTAACGGAAGGGATTAACTTTGTGGCCCTCGCCTGCACTCGCTCCAGCCTCTCAATATCTTTCCTGAGGGTGGGCGACCAGAACTGCACAGCATACTCCAGGTGCGGCCGAACAAGAATTGTACAGTGAGAGCACAATCTCCTTGTTCCGAAACTGAAATTGCCTCCTGATATAACCCAATAGTTTCTGGGCTTTCTTTTCCACCTCTACGCACTGTTTCGTAAACTTAAGGTCGCTGCTAATTAGCACACCCAAGTCCTTTTCTAAATCAGTCACCTCGATATTACTACCCAACATCGAGTAGTCCGACTTGGGATTGGCGTAGCCAATGTGCATCACTTTGCATTTACCCAAGTTAAACGGCATTTGCCATTTTTCGGACCACTCTCCTATCCTACCTAGGTCCGCACGCAGTTCCTCGATCGCTTCGGGCGTCCCAACATTGGCCCCAAGCTTGGTGTCATCGGCGAATTTGGCGATCCGACTGACGATGCCACCGTCGATATCATTTATGTAAATGATAAACAACAGCGGCCCCAAAACGGAACCCTGAGGAACCCCACTAGTGACCGAGGCCCAACCCGAACTAGCACCTTTAATTACAACCCTCTGCCGCCTATTCTTCAGCCAGTTTTCAAGCCACCTACCTATTTCCCCACCGATACCCAGCGCGCGCACTTTCGCCATTAGCGAGAGAGAGAGAGAGAGAGAGAGAGAGAGAGAGAGAGAGAGAGAGAGAGAGTTACAAGGAGTTACAAGGAAAAGAAGTACCTCAAAAGGCCTTGCGGCCCATACCGAGGAGGTACCAATGGCAACGGGTGCCAGGGAAAATTTTGTCTTTCAAACTATGCTAGCAGTAGTAGAAAACTGGATAGAAAAGTAGAAGGCTCTCTCCCCACCCTCCGCTCCCTCCCTGCCAGAGGCAGGTACGGAAAAAGGTTGAAGAAAATCCTTGACCCTGGAAAAGTAGCCAAGGAAATTTTACAGGAAAGTGGAGAATATATAAATAGCTCTATATTTAGCTTGCTCACAGAGACACCGAGCAAGCGAACTCCTGCAGAGTTTTCTGAGGTTTTAATCTTAAACTATGAGTGTGTTCTGTACTTTGTCTAGCCTATTTTTAAACAGATTTACACTTTGACTGGAAACATCCTCTGAGGGAAGTTGGTTCCAGATATCAACTATTTTACAGGAAAAGAAATTTCCGCAGACTGAGGTCCTAAATGTCTTTACACACTCAAATAGTGTGCAGATTTCGTCTAACCTTTTCTTGAACTGATCCACAGAGGAACTGTTCACAACTTCCGAAGGTAACCTGTTCCATGTGTCACAGATCTTATACGTAACGTAATTCCCACACACACTAGTCCTAAACCGTTTCAAATCCAACTTCCAACCATTGTTGCGAGTTGGGTTATCATTTAAACTAAACATACTTCTAAAATCGACATCGTTGAACCCTCGTAAGAGCTTGAAAACCTCGATCAGTTGACCGCGCAGCCTCCGAGTTTCAAGCGAAAACAAGTTCAGGGCGCGTAACCGTCGATTGTAGCCCATATGCCTAACGGAAGGGATCAACTTTGTGGCCCTCGCCTGCACTCGCTCCAGCCTCTCAATATCTTTCCTGAGGGTGGGCGACCAGAACTGCACAGCATACTCCAGGTACGGCCGAACAAGGGAATTGTACAGTGAGAGCACAATCTCCTTGTTCCGAAACTGAAATTGCCTCCTGATATAACCCAATAGTTTCTGGGCTTTCTTTTCCACCTCTACACACTGTTTCGTAAACTTAAGGTCGCTGCTAATTAGCACACCCAAGTCCTTTTCTAAATCAGTCACCTCGATATTACTGCCCAACATCGAGTAGTCCGACTTGGGATTGGCGTAGCCAATGTGCATCACTTTGCATTTACCCAAGTTAAACGGCATTTGCCATTTTTCGGACCACTCTCCTATCCTACCTAGGTCCGCACGCAGTTCCTCGATCGCTTCGGGCGTCCCAACATTGGCCCCAAGCTTGGTGTCATCAGCGAATTTGGCGATCCGACTGACGATGCCACCGTCGATATCATTTATGTAAATGGTAAACAACAGTGGCCCCAAAACGGAACCCTGAGGAACCCCACTAGTGACCGAGGCCCAACCCGAACTAGCCCCTTTAATTACCACCCTCTGCCGCCTATTCCTCAGCCAGTTTTCAATCCACCTACCTATTTCCCCACCGATACCCAGCGCGCGCACTTTCGCCATTAGCCGGCGGTGAGGTACCTTATCAAAGGCTTTCTGAAAGTCGAGATAAAGTATATCAATCGCCCTACTCTTATCGTACTCACTCAACATGACGTGGAAAAACTCGAGCAAGTTGGTGAGACACGACCTATGCCGTCTAAACCCATGTTGGGAGTCCCCAAGCAGCTTGTAGGAATCCAAATGGTCAACGATTCTATCAGCTATTATCCTTTCTAATAATTTACCTACAACTGAAGTGAGACTAATAGGACGATAGTTCCCTGGACTTTCGTGATCCCCTTTCTTAAAGATAGGGGTCACGTTGGCCTCCTCCAGTCACCAGGCACCTGGCCCATCTCCAACGATTTGTTGAAGACTGTAGCCAGGTGGGGAGCCACCTGGTCGCGCACTTCTCGCAAAACACTGGGGAGAAACTGGTCTGGCCCAGGAGCCTTAAACGCGCTCAGTTTGTCTATTCTATGAGCAACGACTGTCGCGGTACATCTAACACTATCCAGGCCAGCACCTTCGTGCCTCACAGCTGGCTCGGGGATGACGCGGGTATCCTCCCTGGTGAACACTCCCGCAAAGTACTCATTAAGCACATTAGCGATGTCCGCGTCGGAGGTCCGCAGAACGCCGCTTCCGTCCTTTAAAGGACCTATCATGCTTCTAATGGGCTTTCTACTATTAACATAACTGAAGAACTCCTTAGGGTTCCTCTTGCAGAGGCTTGCCACCCGTAGTTCTTCGTTACGTTTCGCTAGCCTAACCTTCGCCTTCACTTCCCTACACAGGCGGACATACGCTTCAGTGTTCTCGTGGGAACGATTGGCCTTCGCCCTCCTATACGCTACTTTCCTATTTCGGATAGCCGAAGCGATGCCACGATTGAACCACTTAGGCTGCGTTGAAGCAGGGGTGACCGGTTTTGAGGGTATGGCAGCAGACTGCAGCACCATAAACTCATCCCGGAATGCACTCCACACTCCCTCAACATCGCCGCCAACCTCTAACCCCATCTCTGCTACGCTATCCCTGAGGCTAACAAAGTTCGCCCGCCGGAGATCGAGCTTACTGCCTCTCGAGTTACTACGCTTCACCCGAGGGACGCACACACGGAACCTAATAAGACCGTGATCACTCCCGCCCAACGATTCGTCAACGGTGAGGCCAGTGACGAGGTTGTCTTCGGTCGTGAATACTAAGTCTAGAACGCTTTCGCCTCGTGTAGGCTCGTTGACCCACTGAGTGAGGAAGTTCTCATCAGCAAAGTCAACTAGCCTCCTCCCTTCAGCATCGGCAGTCCTGTTTTCCCACTTTATGCCGCGACAGTTGAAGTCTCCTAAAACTACACACACCCTATCCCCTAGCAGGCTACTGAGTTCGGTGTACAGGGCTGTATCCTCCTCGAGGAGGAGATGCGGAGGTCTGTACACCAAGATTAACCTATAGTTCGTCCCTCCCACGTTCAGATCGACGCCAAGCAGCTCCCGTTCCGACCGGAACTGGCAGTCAACCGGACTCAACGTGTCTCTGACGTATATTAGTACGTACTTTCCTTTTCTTTCCTAGTAGATAAATAAGTAGATAAATTAGCGTATAAGAACTAGACATATTTATTTCATGTCAGATCACTTCTTTTCCTCACCAAACGTAATCTTAAGAGAGGATCTTAATTTGTATAAATTTAGCAAACTACAGTATACGCATACAATTAGCATTTGGTCTCATGTTACCATAATTCGAGTAGGTATTATTTATTATTATTATTATTATTATTATTATTATTATAGGCTTTGAATGCTTATCCAATACCTATTTCTTCGTAAAAAGCGAGAACATACAAACAATTTTCACCAATAAAAGTAATTTTTAGATAAATCATCTTATTTTTGTGTGTTTTAAAGAATGGCCATAAAATAGATGAGTGTGACCCTTCGGAGATACAATGGAAAGAGACAATATAATGGAACAGCCCCGAAACAGTGCCAAAACCACAACAGTGCCAAAACCACAATAAATACGAGCATTTGGAAACAAGATATTTTTAAAGATTTATATAATTATATATACTGTATGTATTATATATATATACAGTATATATGTATCAGTAGCGTGCGGTGGGTACATCCACAGGGTAAGCGATAGCTGCAAATATATACACTCTGTATAATATATATATATATATATATACACCTTTGGTTAGCTTCCGCCCGAATTGTTCATTCTGACGAAGGTCAAGCTTTTCACTCCACCTTAGACCTACAGTTTAACGTGGAATCCGAACCACGTCCCATCAGCAGCCCAGCGTCTTAACCACAAGGCCACCTAGGGTACCTATTTATCTACCAACCACTTTCTTTATTGTGTGGAAGCCGTATATATATATATATATATATATATATATAATATATATATATATATATATATATAATATATATATATATCAAAGCTATTGACTTCTCCTTAGGGAACCGGAGCTTACAGATGAAAAGAAGGATCAACACAACGGCAAACATTTTCATTTATTTGTACATCAGACCTTTCGACAAATCTTTTGTCATCATCAGTGAGTTAAGTCTTAAACCTTAAAACAAAATTGAAAAGTGAAAGTTACATCAATACAATATTAAGACCATTAAAATTAAAACCTTAAAGCAAAATGAAAATTGCATCAATACAAAATTAAAAACATTTAAATTTCATCACATAAAAACTAAAATTAAATTAAATTTCATCACTATAAAAACTAAAATTAAATTACCTCAATAGGTAAATACACAATGTTTACATCCACCTCCATACTTGGCAAAGTCTAAGTGAACACTAGGTGGTCAGAGGATTAGGAAGGGTATATCTGTGAAACACGGTTGGTTGTCAAAAGAGTCGTAATTTGTAGGATGAGCTATTATTATTAAGGGAGGGTTTGTTTCTATAGATGTACAAAGATTCTAAAATTCGGAGTTCTGTACGGTTATTGGATCTAGTTAAAATTTCAAACTGAGTTTGTGAAGGGGATGGTCGTTTTCATCACTGTGGTTTCTAATTGCGGATTGTGGAGGGCTACTGAGGGGACGGTTGGTACGGACTGACAAGCCCAAATGTTGAGAAAGGCGCACCTCCAGTTGGAGTTGAGTGCTGCCAATATACGCAGCCTTACAGCTGTCGCACGTGTATTTGTAAACAACATTGGGGCATACAGTTTTGGGGAATTCATCTTTGAACTTTAAAAAATTTGATAATTTAAGTGGGTTGACGAAGGCGAATCTAAAATTTATTTGGGGATAACTAGACTTGAGTAGTTTGGACAATTCACCTCGAATACGCAATGATAAATAACCATAAAAGGTAATTTAATATATCTGGTTTCTTTTTGTACTGTAGTTACGGGGAGTTTAGTATCAAAAGTGTTATTTAAAAATTTCTTTAATTGGTTTCGAATAGATGAGAAGGGTAGTAATTGTTAATAAAGTACTGTTTTAAAAATTTAAATTCTTCGTTTAACGAAAAGTAATCCGAACAAATACGGTAACTTCTTGTTAATAATGTTACTATAGCACTAATCTTATATTTATAAACATACAACTTAAATAATTGGTTCCCAAGCCAGTAAAAGTTTGTTTCCGAATAGTGAAGTATGGAACTTATTATGGGCCCGTTTAACTAAAACATCCAGGAAAGGTAAACTATTATTTGTTTCGTTTTCACACGTGTACTTAATATTACTATGTTGTTTTTAAGATAATCAAGAAAAGTTTCACGTGTGAAGGATGGTTAAATATTAAGAAAGTGTCATCCACGTATCTTCTGTAATATATGGGTTTAAAACTACTAGGACAATTTTTCAACCAAATTTCTTCGTAATGGCAAAGAAATGCATTTGCTAGTGGTTGGGCTTAACGGGGAACCCATAGCTACCCCATCAATTTGGCTGTAAAGGTTGCTATTAAATAAGAAAAGATTATCAAAACACACTATTTCGAGAAGGTTTTTAATTGAGTCTGAGTGAGGCCATTATAAGAGTATTATCAGTAGTGAATAACTTATTTAGTATGATATTTAATGTTTCTTTTAGCGGGACATTAGTAAACAATGATGAGACATCAAAACTGGCCATAGTAAAGAATCGGCATGATTGACTCTTTTATCTCTTTAGCAAAATCAAACGAGTTGTTAATAGAATAATCATTAAAGGTGAGTTTTGAAAGCAAGGGAACGAAGAATTTGGCTAAGTTATAATTGAATGTACCACATGCCGAAAGAATAGGTCTTAGTGGGAAATTTGGCTTGTGGACTTTAGGTAAACCATATAGAATTCCTGGATTAGAACCAGAAGCAAATAAAAAATTGTATGTATTGTCAGCAATAATATTACTATTTTTTAATTTACGCAAACACCTATTAAGTTTATCTTCGAGTTTTAGTAATTTAGACAGAACATTCTCTTTTACCCTTTTAAATTTAGACGTATCCGACAAAATTGTCTCCATTCTATTTATGTAAACTGTTGAATCAATCAGCACTACTCCTTTACCCTTATCCGGTTTTGTAATGATGACAGAGTTATCCTTTTTCAAATTATTAAGAATTTTAAAATCTTGCTTATTAAAGAGGGGAGAAAACACCTTATGGGGTTTAAAATTATAAAAATTCTTAAAAGAGATGCTCTCCACTTGTTTTACCAAGTTATGAAACGAGAAATTTGGTCGGATCTCACAATTCTTAATATTCATGAGAAGATTTTCAAAGCCAGAGAAAAATTTATAAAAATTTAGTTTATAATGAGGTAGATCAAAATTTAAGCCTAACGACAATATTTCTTTCTCTCTAATACTTAAAACTTTATTAGAGAAATTACAAATAAAATTATCTGGATTATTAAAAAACGACTGAGTGATTCCCAATTTTTCCAATTTGGCAGCATGTATCCTTTTATGTCTGTTGACAGTTTTATCACAGCAAGTTTGAAATTTAGTAACTAAACAATGATAATCAATATAAGACACCCTAGATTTTAGACCAAACAGAGAATTTTTATATTTCAGCTTGAGAAAACTCACTGTTTTAGTTTTCGATTGAAGCTCCAAATTTAATAATTTATGTAGCCATGATTTATATAGTTTGGAGTTATGGAGGCGTTTATTATAAAGTTTAAATCTAAGGAAATTAGGCACAATATTATAACTTTTGCACTTAGACAAGAAACTCTCATCACAGATAGCCTTGTTCAGTTTCAAATAGACTCTTTCACATTGTCTGTAATAGTTCAATGTCGATCGGCCATATCTCTGGGTTAATATCAAAGCTATTGACTTCTCCTTAGGGAACCGGAGCTTACAGATGAAAAGAAGGATCAACACAACGGCAAACATTTTCATTTATTTGTACATCAGACGTTTCGACAAATCTTTTGTCATCATCAGTGAGTTAAGTCTTAAAACCTTAAAACAAAATTGAAAAGTGAAAGTTACATCAATACAATATTAAGACCATTAAAATTAAAACCTTAAAGCAAAATGAAAATTGCATCAATACAAAATTAAAAACATTTAAATTTCATCACTATAAAAACTAAAATTAAATTAAATTTCATCACTATAAAAACTAAAATTAAATTACCTCAATAGGTAAATACACAATGTTTACATCCACCTCCATACTTGGCAAAGTCTAAGAGAACACTAGGTGGTCAGAGGATTAGAAAGGGTATATCTGTGAAACACGGTTGGTTGTCAAAAGAGTCGTAATTTGTAGGATGAGCTATTATTATTAAGGGAGGGTTTGTTTCTATAGATGTACAAAGATTCTAAAATTCGGAGTTCTGTAAGGTTATTGGATCTAGTTAAAATTTCAAACTGAGTTTTGTGAAGGGGATGGTCGTTTTCATCACTGTGGTTTCTAATTGCGGATTGTGGAGGGCTACTGAGGGGACGGTTGGTACGGACTGACAAGCCCAAATGTTGAGAAAGGCGCACCTCCAGTTGGAGTTGAGTGCTGCCAATATACGCAGCCTTACAGCTGTCGCACGTGTATTTGTAAACAACATTGGGGCATACAGTTTTGGGGAATTCATCTTTGAACTTTAAAAAATTTGATAATTTAAGTGGGTTGACGAAGGCGAATCTAAAATTTATTTGGGGATAACTAGACTTGAGTAGTTTGGACAATTCACCTCGAATACGCAATGATAAATAACCATAAAAAGGTAATTTAATATATCTGGTTTCTTTTTGTACTGTAGTTACGGGAGTTTAGTATCAAAAGTGTTATTTAAAAATTTCTTTAATTGGTTATCGAATAGATGAGAAGGGTAGTAATTGTTAATAAAGTACTGTTTTAAAAATTTAAATTCTTCGTTTAACGAAAAGTAATCCGAACAAATACGGTAACTTCTTGTTAATAATGTTACTATAGCACTAATCTTATATTTATAAAACATACAACTTAAATAATTGGTTCCCAAGCCAGTAAAAGTTTGTTTCCGAAATAGTGAAGTATGGAACTTATTATGGGCCCGTTTAACTAAAACATCCAGGAAAGGTAAACTATTATTTGTTTCGTTTTCACACGTGTACTTAATATTACTATGTTGTTTATTAAGATAATCAAAAAAAGTTTCACGTGTGAAGGATGGTTAAATATTAAGAAAGTGTCATCCACGTATCTTCTGTAATATATGGGTTTAAAACTACTAGGACAATTTTTCAACCAAATTTCTTCGTAATGGCAAAGAAATGCATTTGCTAGTGTTGGGCTTAACGGGGAACCCATAGCTACCCCATCAATTTGGCTGTAAAGGTTGCTATTAAATAAGAAAAGATTATCAAAACACACTATCCCCTTCACAAAACTCAGTTTGAAATTTTAACTAGATCCAATAACCGTACAGAACTCCGAATTTTAGAATCTTTGTACATCTATAGAAACAAACCCTCCCTTAATAATAATAGCTCATCCTACAAATTACGACTCTTTTGACAACCAACCGTGTTTCACAGATATACCCTTCCTAATCCTCTGACCACCTAGTGTTCACTTAGACTTTGCCAAGTATGGAGGTGGATGTAAACATTGTGTATTTACCTATTGAGGTAATTTAATTTTAGTTTTTATAGTGATGAAATTTAATTTAATTTTAGTTTTTATAGTGATGAAATTTAAATGTTTTTAATTTTGTATTGATGCAATTTTCATTTTGCTTTAAGGTTTTAATTTTAATGGTCTTAATATTGTATTGATGTAACTTTCACTTTTCAATTTTGTTTTAAGGTTTTAAGACTTAACTCACTGATGATGACAAAAGATTTGTCGAAACGTCTGATGTACAAATAAATGAAAATGTTTGCCGTTGTGTTGATCCTTCTTTTCATATATATATATATATATATATATATTATTTTAGGTTACTTCGGTGAGTTTGAACGACGGTTCAGGATCGACCTGCGGTCGACCCTCTGCAGCATCCCACCTCATTTGCGGGATTTGGTGAAGGAGGGAGTTGCTGTCTGATCTCCTCCTGCCCTCGTAGCCAGCCACGCATGGCTGGTCAGGGACTTTCCACAGGAACCTGTCCAGCTGGTTCTTGAAGTTATTCAGGTCGGTGTGCTGGAGATTCCTCACTTCTTTAGGTAGGGCATTGAAAAGCTTTGGGCCTCGTATTCTGGGGGTATTTTCCATCCCCGTTTCCACGGCCCGTTGTCCCACTGCAGCTGGGACAGTACGAAATCTGCCTCTTCTCTCATTCCATTTTGTTTCTATTTCATTTCTAAGGTTAGGGACAGAGCCCTCAAGTATTTTCCATATGTATATTATTGTGTACCGCTCACGCCTTCTTTCGAGAGAGTAGAGTTGCAGGGACTGTAGTCGAGATCAGTAGTCTTCACCTTTTGTTTCCTCTATCTTAGCGGTAAAAGTCCTTTATATAGCTTCAATGTTCGCGATGTCTCATTTTCTGTGTGGGCTTGTGAGTACTGAGTAGGGTTTCTTTCCCGGGATTCCGGCTGTTTTATTGGATTTGAAAATCCCGGGAATTGGACAAATATCCTGGGAAATCCCGGAATTTTAAAATGATTTAATTTATTTTTTATTGGTTTATTTGTTTTTCTTTTGTTATTAGAAGGCTCTTTGGTAGAATTAAAGAAAACTGCATAATATTTACCACATTTTATTCTACTTTTCTGCTTTCTTAAATGAACACCTACTAGCATTAGCAACTTAGA
The DNA here is from genome assembly GCA_023014485.1 of Bathynomus jamesi. NCBI lineage: Eukaryota > Metazoa > Arthropoda > Malacostraca > Isopoda > Cirolanidae > Bathynomus > Bathynomus jamesi. Next base: position 58,375 of record JAJOZX010008729.1, read on the forward strand.
GCAATCTAAAAGTGGGCCCGTATGCTAAAAACTGGCCGAGGGAATGTCGCTAGCGTTGCGTATAATACAAGGAACCGAATCTCAGTATATTATCTAGCAATCGCAGGCAACTCATCTTGCATGCAACTTCTTACTGACCCACAGACAGCGTTGCCAGACGTACGATAATTATCGCATAAATACGATAATTTTGACTTTCGTACAATGTTTTGAATTGAATATTACTTGTTTTGAATTGTGATATTGAATTTCAATTTTACTACTTTTTTTTTTACAAAGCTGGGCTACTTTTTGTCAAATAGTTCTGGCAACTTTCTTGCAGTGTTTCCAGAAATTTTTAGCCAAATTATGTTAAACCTGCTGTTAAATTATGCTAAATCGCCTAAAATGCTAAAAATATGCTAAATAATTATTTTCATTTTATGGGCTATTTTTAGGGAAGAAAATACATAAAAATGCTCATTTTCTTCATTTTAGTCAGTTTAGCTACTTTTATAATAAACTCTGAATCAAAAGAGAAGAAAAAATGGGTTTAAAAAATTGCGGAGAACGATATATTTTTCAGTATTCTTTCTACATCAAAAATAAAAAGGCATACTAATGTCACTCACTAAATCATCATAATACAGGAAACCATTCTTATTTCCTGAGTACGCATGATAGATATTATGTTTAATAAATAATAAATAGCTACCACTGATTGGTAAACTCAATTCAAGTATTACAATGCAAAAGTGGTCATCTAGGCGTAAGTAATTGGTTATCGCAATTCTAAAAGGGTATTTTATCACTGAACAATAAAAAAAATTACCGTTCTCTTAAATATACAACCATTTCCTGGATTTCCCGGGATCCCCGGAATTGGCTTCATTTTTCCGGGAATTCCCGGGATTTCCCGGGATGAAGAAAGCTGCATATAAGGAGAAACCCTAGTACTGAGCACTACTCAATTATTGGAAGGACTGGACTCTTCCATAATTTGCGTATGATGTTTGCTTTTCTGCTGCGGAAGCTCCTCCAGATGATTCCCATTATTTTTCTAGCCGTTGTAATTTTGATGTTACAGTGCTCTCTGAATTCTGCATCCGACGACATTATTACTCCAAGATCCCTGACTTGTGGATTTGGTGTTATCTGTTTGGTTGCAGAGTTTTGTACCCTTTTTCTGTAGCTCCTTGTTATTCCCATATCTTAGAAGTTGGAATTTTTCTTCGTTGAGCTTCATAGTGTTGTCTTCTGATATATATATATATATATATATATATATATATATTATATATATATATATATATATATATATATATATATATATATATATATATATCTTACTTAATTCTTATTTCAACGATATCTTTAATAAGATTTTTATTAGGGTAGGCGGCGCTTACCTAGCTTACCCTGAATGCACGCCACTGATATATATATATATAATGTCTCGATGGTGTAGTGGGGGCGGCACGCAGCAAAACCCAGCTGTTCATCCAGCTACACAATAAAAAAAAATGGTTGGTAGATAAATGGGTACTTTGGGTAGCCTAGTGGTTAAGACGCTGAGATGCTGGTGGGGCGTGGTTCGGATTCCACGTTAAATTGTAGGTCTAAGGTGGAGTGACAAGCTTGACCTTCGTCAGAATGAACCATTATTTACACTTGGAAAATAATGGAGAAACTAGTCCCTAATCTTACTCTGAATCCCATAACTCCCCAAACAACGGTGGAAGGTAGAAACGGTAGACTGTGTCGTATTCCCAAATTGAAGGCGAGACAGGGAACATCCTTAACCCTGAAAGAAAATAGTTTTGTAGTGAGAGGACCAAAACTATTTAATCAGCTGCCCAAAGACCTAAGAAACACGAAGGGAGTTGCAGTGGAAATCTTCAAAAAAAAGACTTGACGCCTGGCTCAGAACAATCCCCGATGAGCCGGGCGTACCTGGCTATGTGAGGTGGAGAGCGCAAGAATCCAACTCACTACTTCACCAGGCCAACTCGAGAGGAGGGGCGACACGCTTGACCTTCGCGAGATGAGAAATCATCACGTGGAACCTTTGTAAGGTTGTAAGGTTATAATATAATAACACTGAAGGAAAATAGCTTGGTTGTCAGGAGGCCAAGACTTTTTAACCAGCTTCCAAAGGACCTCAGAAACGTTACAGGGGTCAAAGTTGAAGTCTTCAAGAGAAGACTAGATGCCTGGCTCAGGACGGTACCAGATGAGCCGGGTGTACCTGGCTATGTACAGTGGAGAGCGCAACGAGGTTAACGAGGTATATATATATATATATATATATATATATATATATATATATATATATATATATATATATATATATATATATATACAGGGCGTCCCAAAAAAATGTATACACACTTTAAATACTTATAAAGGCAGTGTTTATTAAAATACATTTCATTTTCAAAATGTAATAGAATCTACAGACATTATTTAATTGTTTTGTCAACGCCTGTTTTCAAACTGACGTCCGTTCTGGTCCAGGCACTGCTGATAACGCGAAGCAATGGAATCGCAAACATCACGAAACATTTCGTTTGGTATTTGTGTGCATTCTCGTTCAATGGCTGCTCTCAATTCAGCGACTGTTGCAGGTTTTATAGCGTAGACTTTGTCTTTTAAGTATCCCCATACAAAAAAGTCTAGTGGTGTGAGGTCTGGTGAACGCGGAGGGTATTCTACGAAACCCTTCGTCCAATCCACATCCACATCGTGCCAAGTACCACTCGCAATACTCCACTCTTCGGTCCGGATCATCATCTTCATTATAGCATGGACTAATCTTGGAATGTAACTTTTCCATTGACAGCGCTTCAAAATGCGTTGGACAGACGATTCTGAAATTCCTACCTCACGACTCGCTTGCCGCACAGATTTTCTTGGACTTTGGTGATACGTTTCCAGTACTCTTTCTTGCTTTGTGGGGCTTGTCGATGTCCGTGGTCTTCCGGAACGCTTCTTGTGGACATTCTGAACAGTTCCATCGGCTTCAAACTTATCTCTAATTCGAGTGATGGTTGTTGTTGTTGTTGTTGTTGTTTAGCCGATCAGCCCACCCTGATCGAGCAAGCCGGCGGCACGCAGGTAACCGATCGCCCTCTCCGGAGTGGACCAGAGGTTCAGCGCACTAGTGATGTTGTGTTGTGTTCGTTGTTGTGCTAGAGCGGTACAGTCCGTCATAATGTGTTCAATTGTTTGTGGTGTGTCTTGGCACAGGTGGCAGGTGTCGTCTATGGAGTTGTCTAGTCTGTGTTTATATGTCCGTAAGTTTGGGTGATGTCCACATCGGAATCGTGCTAAGTTAACTCGATCCGATCTGCTCAAGCTGATCTCTGACCTGTTAATGGGTGGCGGCTTCGCACCTAGGACCGCATTCGGACCGAGTCGTGTCAGTGCTTTGTGGTTAGGTGTGTGTGTATGTGTTTTCTGTACTGTGTGATGTCTGTGGGGCGTGGTATGGAATGGAATATTTCGTTATAATATCTCTCTGGTGTTACCTTAATGGTGCGAGGTGTTGGTGCATGATTGTACATGTAGTGGCAAGGGTGTTGTGGGTTAGTTGTCGCTGCTGCCATGAATTGTGTTCCCCTCATGTCTAAATGTTCCCTAACTTTAGTATTTTTGTTTCTGTGTGCAGGTGTTCTATTGGTGTTGTTTGAGTGCATCCTGTAATGATACGAAGTGCGTTGTTTTGTATTGTTTGTAAGGTGTTTATGTGTGTGTTTGAGATAATGGGTGCCAGCATGGGCTAGCATAGTCCATAACTGAGCGAATATATTGTTTGTATATGAGTGATGTTGTTTCCTGCTGGTGTCCAAAGTTTGTGCCTGTTAGTACCCTAAGCGTGTTAAGTCTTGACGTACATTTGGTTTTAATGTCCTGAATGTGGTTTGCAAAAGATAATGATGTGTTGTATGTGACACCAAGTATTTTGGTTCTGTGAGTGTGTGGAATGTTGATGTTGTTTAGTGTAAGCTGTGGAATTACCTGGTGTTCTTTTGTGTTGCTTGTAAGCAAGGTGATGGTTGATTTTGTGGGCGCTACTTTGAGTCTATTGTGTGTGAGCCAGTCTTGTATACTGTTTATGTATGTTTGTAGGTTATTTGTAGCGGTGTCGATGTTGTTGTGGGTGGATGTTAGAGTGATATCATCTGCATATGATGATAAGGTAAGCTTGTTATCTATGGGTGTTGGAATGTCATGCATGTATAAGTTGAAGAGTGTTGGTGAGAGAACAGAGCCTTGAGGGACCCCGTTCGGAAAAAGCTTGTTTTTGGATGACTTGCCATTAAATGTGACATGTGAGTATCTTCCTGAGAGATAGTTGCTCAGCCACCTTTTGGTGTTATTGTGCATGTTTGTGTTGAGTATTTTGTTTATGAGAGGGAAGCGTGGGATAGCATCAAATGCTTTACTAATGTCTATTGTTGCTAATAGTGTACGCTGAGCTGGTCTTCTGGAGTTGATGCCATCCATGATGTGTGCTGCGTGAGGTTAGTGAGTAATGTCGTGGTTGAGTGGTGAGGTCTGAATCCATGTTGAGTAGGCGATAGTGGTATGTGTGGGTTGGTGATTTGTAAGATTAGTCTTTCTGTTACTTTGGAAGGTGTGCATAGTAAAGTAATGGGTCTATAGGAAGCTGGTTCTGTTGGATTTTTGTTTGGTTTGAGTAGTGTAATAATTTTACCTTGTTTCCATATGTCAGGAATAATACAGTGTTGGTATGAATATGTGCTGATATTTGTGAGAGCTAATATTCCTTGTGGGCCCAAGTGTTTAAGGTGTATGTTAGATATGTTGTCTGGTCCAGTAGCCTTCGAATTCTTAATGTTTTTGATGATCTTGGTGGTCTGGTCTGTATTGAAGGGTGTAATGGTCATGTCGAGTCTGTAGGTTTTCTTGTGTCTGGCTGTTTGTCTGTCTGCATGTTTCTGGTTGTTGTCTCTGTTTAAGTGACTTATCTTTGCGTAGTGATTAACTAGAATGTTAGCTTGTTGTGTGTATGTTGGGATATTATTTTGGCTGCGACAGATAGCCGCGTGTGAGGTGTGAATGCCGCTGTTAGAGTGGGTAATGCTGTTTATAGTCTTGTATAGCCTGTATGTATCTGTGGAGTGGTTTAGTGTTGTTATGAATTCCCTGAATGTTTCTGTTTGTTTTTCTTTGAGTTTGTTGTTTATTTCTGTGTTGAGCTGTTGTATCTGCTGTTTTATGGCTTCTGTGTGTGGTGTTTGTGTGTTATATTTGAGGTTGTTACGTTGCCTTATGAGGTGGGCTATTTCTCTAGTGTAATTTGGGTTGTATTTCCTAATGTTGCCCTTGGGTATGTATTTGTTTGCATTATTGATAATCTGATTAAATGTCTTGAGTGTTGTATCGATGTTTATGATGGGTGTGCTGTTTAATGTGGTGAATTGTTCCTCAGTCTGTATTTGAACTGTTCCCAATCAGCTTTCTTGTAATTTCTGTAAGTGTGCCTAAGGCTGTTGGGCAGAGTGTAGAATGTGTTGTAATGATGATGGGCAGGTGGTCTGATGACAGTTGTTTTTCTGTTCTCCATTGTGTATGTGTTGCTAGTGAGGGGGAACAGAACGTTATGTCTGGGGAGGAGTTTGAGTATCCTGCTTGATGTGGTATGTGTGTATGTTCTTCTGTATTGTTAAGAATGAAGAGGCTGTTTAGTTGTGTGGCTATGTTGGCGCCTCTGGTGTTGTTTTGGTTTGCAGGTACCAACTAGTGTCTTTGGCGTTGAAGTCTCCTCCTAAGATGACATTAGTGAGAGAGGCAAGATTGTGTAACTGTGGATTGTAATTGGCTGGCACATGAGGTGAACTATCTGGTGGGATGTAAATGTTGATTAGTGTGGTGTTGTGTTTTGCGCGTGTTTTAATGTTAACTGCCTGTATTTCTATCGTGTTATCTGCTTGGATTGTGTTTGTAATGTTTTGGGTAGCATCAGTGTAGCTAATGCTTTTACGTATGTAAGTGATGAGTCCACCCCCGTTACCCCCAGTACGATCTTGACGGATCGCCGTGAAGTCAGGGATGGTGGGTGTTTTGTGTGTGCATTTTAGTTTTGTTTCTTGTATAAGTGCTATGTGAATGTTTTGTTTGTGTACGAATTCCTAAGCTGCATGATTTTGTTTGTGAGGCCATCTACGTTGTACTGTAATATGTTAATATTATACTTCTGTATGTGTCTCATGGTGCTATTGTGTCTATGTCTTTGTGTATGGTGACATGTGTAAGTTGTAGTGGGGCCTGGATTAGTCTTAATGTCGCCAGAGAGTAAGAGTAGTTTGGGGAGCACGCAATTGTTCCCTGTAATTGAAAAAATAGCACGCTGAGAATAGGTCCGGCCCCGGGAGCCGATCGGCACTCTGACCGTGCCACGCAACAGGCCGTCGACTGCCAGTCTGGCCAACCGTAGACAGCCCGCTGCACGGAGATTTGAGGAAGTTTGGCCACCAGCGCGTTGATGTTTTGGTTTGACGTCGCTTCTTCGCGTTGACGTGTCCTGCGCTGGAGGATGCAGCCACTGTTTAGAAGCTTCCTCGTCAGCTGCTAACACTTTTTTTTCGAGTGATGGTAAGTCGCGTTGGTGGATCTGTTTGAAACTCCCTCCTAAACTGTCTTTGCACTTCAACTGCGTTTTCACACTTCCAGTAGCATTTTAGAATGAATTTCCTTTGTTCAAAGCTTAGTCTGACTGCCATTATTAATTCTAATGGGTTTAACTTGGAAAGAAAGAAACATCAATTGAGCTATCAGCTGTTAAAGTGTGTATACATTTTTTGGGGACCCTGTATATATATATACACAAACCGTGCATGGAACAAGGAACTCTTCTAGGAAAATTAAATCCACTATTGTCCAAATAAGTAATGGTAAATGACAAACACTGTAGTTTTTCTTTTTCATGATGTTAGCCTGACGTGGACAACGGGTCACTCACAGAGAGACCCCAAAAATATAGCTTCCCTCACCAGCTATCTGCAAAGCAGATATGATCCAGCTTTGGGACAGGATCTAGGGTTTAAAGCATCCTATATTAAAATATGTAAATATAACGTTTTGACATTTTAATTTTGTATATGACTGGAATATCGCTTATCACTGTCACATTAGTGGTTCCCAGTGTAGAGTACGCTGTAAGCTATGCAGCTGAGACCGAGTGAAGTTACAGGAATAAAAACTGGTCAGAGTTTCCAACCTTTTGGCTCTGGGTTTCCAAACAATCATGAAGGGAAGAGGGTGACTTTGTTTTGTAAACTTTTTTGGTCTCAGGGTTTCTCCCATTGAGTTTTCAAGTCTTCCTCATGATTTACCTTTCATATTTGTGTTCTTTTACAACCATTTCAAGAAAAAGAGGTAATGAATTTCATTATCTGCATAAATCTTCGACGGGGCTGGAACCTTTCTAGACACAAATTGAAGGCCAATCCAGGACGACAAATGTAACCGACTCGGAAGAATACATGCACATTTTCCATCTTACTCTGAGGCGGTAATGGTTATTGGACAGTGCTTATTTTCAATCATAGCCTCCACGTAAGACTATTTTGGGATGGTAAAATATAGCCATTGTCTGTAAAATGTTTTCACGTATCAAAAGTCCTTCGCCTGAAAAAGTTTCGGAACCACTGACTTTTATCAAAGAGGAAGTTTGGCTTCTTTATTTAACAACAAATCAATGCATGTTAAGACAATTCAAGGCGGCAACTTCTCCGACCAATTTCGCCAAGTTCTCTCATATGTCAGAGAATGTTATAAATCTGCTCGGATCTAATTGTTAAAGAGAGATTCTGCGAGTGAACTCTGCGCCCTCATATATTTGCCAGCTTCATCCCTTTCACCTTTTTGCATTTTCACAGAGAAAAATACTTGGTTACAACTATGCGATCATTCCATTAACTGTGCCTTTTTTTCTGATAGCGAACTTAAATGGTTATCGCAATCATAGTATGGTCTGATTAACTATTGGAACTGGTTGATAAATGGTTGACCACGTATTTGGTCGTCGTAACCAAGTATTTTTCTTTACCGTTTATCGTTTCGCCTCTTAAAAAAGTATTAAATTGTGATGACCTCACGTGACGAAAGAGGAAACAGTGTATCACGTTTTTTGTATACCTCTTTTAAAACTATTTTATTTATCTAAATTTTTATCTGTAGCACGAGACCCCAACTTCTTTTAAGATTTTTTTTCGAACTATCGACTCAAGGAGAAAGATTTCGAAATCTTTCTGGTGTCGATAACTCAAAGTCAAAAACTCTGACTACAACGAATCATTTTATATAAAATTCTTTCTCTCTCTCTCTCTCTCTCTCTCTCTCCTCTCTCTCTCTCTCTCTCTGACACCACACAACAAACAGTTTCTGAAATGTCTCTTCTTCAACACCTCCGTATAAACAACTTGGGAAATAGGCTTCCAAGCAATTTAAGTAAAGACTCTTGAAGGGCTGAAATAGAAAAATCATAAAGAAAGAAATAAAAACGATATAAAAAACTAAAAATTTAAGAAAACTTGAAATAAAAGCAAAAAAAAACAAAAAAATCCCTCCTCCAATTCGATTCAAAAACTTGTTTTGAAGCAATCACTTTTTGTTTGTAAAGGCATCGGGATTCGAATCTTTGATTTCTAAATACTCGTGAGTATTTTCGGAGATTGGGTATGTTTTAAATTGCTTTTGGGAACAATTTTTAATGTACGAAATGGTGCGAAGTTATATCTCTGATTCGGGAAATAAGGTTTTTTCGATTACATCCCCAAAAAGTAATAAACACCTAAGTTTTCTAAATTACCATAATTATCCTTACCTGTGTAGACACGGAAAAAAAAGATACTTGTTTGCAGTAACCCAAAAATATACCCCTAACGAGTGCATTAACCATGGTTGGGCATGGTTACTGCAGTCATCACGGATGAATTAACCATTTGCGTGGATTGGTTGACAAATACTTGACCATCATGCAGGCATTTAGTTTTGACAAAATAGTTTCCTCTGCGCATTACCTTACCACACATACCTTATTTTAAATAAGTTACAAATAAAATATATATATATATATATAGGGTGAACCAAATGTAGGTGGACAGTAAATGATAACGTTTATTTTGAGAATACATATCTAATTTTTTTGTATACTATAATACAAAATAAAATTTAAATAAATTTAGTTATAATATTTAATATAATATAACACAAACACCATAGTTATAATGAACACCATAGTTATAATATAATATAACACAAACCGTATTCAACCTACTGTCCACCTACTTTTGGTTCACCGTGTATATATATATATATGTGTGTGTGTGCGTGCGTGCGTGCGTGTGCTTTAAATAATTAAACTCGGATAACTGAAATTAAAATTTGGAAAGCCGAAGAGGCTATTTGCAAATAATTTTTCAGCTTGTATCACATAATCTCGAGGGACTTTTAGACATAATACTTAATGATCAGTTATTGATTACATGGGATCCAGATTAGAATTTGTCGAAAGGAAGATCAGTGTAAATGTTTATAATGATTTGGGAATGTATGTGTGTGTGTGTGTGTGTGTGTTTGTTTAATCGCTCACTTCTAGCCTATAAATACCTTTGTAATACGAAACATTTCGCAGTTTATTTGAATTCTAGTTTTGTTTCTATAAAACATTAAGTATTACACGAAGCTTCAGAACACTTTGTTGTAATGTCGATAACCATTCTGTAAATGCTAAACATATTGTTGTAATAATACTAAAGCTTTGAAAACATTTTTGAAAAACTGAAGGGGCTGTTTCTATACGAAAGGTTCCATTTATTTCTGTCATAAACTCATAACCTAAAAGTCAAGACCAAACGACTAAACCTAATTTAATGCATAGTTATATACCGTTCATTATATTCATTTCTCATATTTTTTGGCGTGTAATATTCATATGACTAAATGTAATTGTACTGTTTATTACATATTACCTAAAATATTTTGCCAGTATGCCATTCACCGATATAATTCAATTTATATTCGCTATATCAGGGGTGTCCAACCTTTTTTCATGAAGGGCCATATTTCAATTAATGGCCTACAGCGAGGGCTAGTGCGCAAATTTTATTTTAAAATTAAATTTTATTGAAATAAAATATGACATTAGATAATGAATTTTCAGTATCCGCCAGCCGGGCCTGATACAATTTTTGGCGGGCCGGACTCTGCCCACGTTTTCAGTCAGCCGCGAGTCAACATTTTCTCAGCCAAAAAGAAATATAGTCTTCCGGCGTGAGGTGTTGAAGCAGTGGGACCAATGTTTTTTTATGAGCTCCAAACGGGATTTAGTTTTCAAAACTGACTTATAATATCATAAAGGAAAAATTGTTCTAACTGACAGCCATTTCTTTTCATTAGTATCACCCAAACAAACCAATCTATCCCTTCTTTACAATTTTAATTCTTCGGATCTGAACGAACGTCGTACAATTTGTTGAAAGTTTTTACTTGAAGCTATACCCACATTGCCGACACCCCACCCACCCCCTAAAACAAGTGTTAATACTGTTTGTAGAGACCAGCAGCAGCGTTACTTTGCTGTAATCTGTTTAAACTTATCTATATAACCTAGCAATTGGACTTAAGCTAACATAACCTAACTTAATGTAACGATTAACGACTGAAAATGTCAGTTTTTCTTAGTTATGTGGGTAAACGGCCGTTCTTTATTTGTTTAGATTAGATGGTTTGATTGCGAAATGGACCCAATAATAAAACCTATCATACCCGTACATATACGTAGTCTTGACTTGATACCACACACACACACACACACACACACACACACACACAGTGTTTCGGCAATTTCCAGTGTTTTAATTTAGATTGTATACAAAATCTTTAGAAACCGCTTTTGCAAAGTTTGTTGAAACGTAAAATATCTTCAAAATCAATCAAAATTTCACTTAAAACTTTTCGAAACATTATGTTCATGTCAATGGTTATGCAAATGATTTTCCACACGATTGATATCAGAAAAGCAAATTAATTATTCCATACAATAAATGAATGTTTCGGACATAAAAAGAACGTTAAAAGTTATGACGTTCTTGGAATTGCTGCAATAGTTATGGCACTCAGAGAGAAGTGGTTTCATTATTATTATTATTATTATTATTATATATATATACCTTACCTTATGAACCTTATGTTCTTTCGTGTGTTGGTCTCTCTTCACACGGAGGTCAAGCTGGTGGCCCCGCCTCTAGGTCTGGCCTGGTGGAGAGCGAGTTACTTTCTTGCGCTCTCCACCGTACATAGCCAGGCACGCCCGGCTCATCTGGTACTGTCCTGAGCCAGGCATCCAGTCTTTTCTTGAAGACTTCAACTTTGACCCCCGTTACGTTTCTGAGGTCCTTAGGAAGCTGGTTGAAAAGTCTTGGCCCCCTGACAACCAAGCTATTTTCCTTCAGGGTTGAGGAGGTCCCTTGTCGTGCTTTTAATTTGGGAACACTACACATTCTGCCTTTCCTATTTCCAGTGTTGTTTGAATGGTAATTGGGTTTAGTTTTAGGTTTGGTACCAGTTTTTCGATCATTTTCCATATGTAGATTATGATGTACCTCTCTCTTCTTTCCAGCGAGTACAGATTTAGTTTACGTAGTCTTTCCCAGTAGTTGAGTTCTTTGCAGCCATCAATCTTGGCTGTGAAATGCCTTTGCGTTTCTTCTAGTTTATTAATTTCTTCCTTTTTATATGGGGACGTCAAAACTGAGCAGTATTCAAGTTTTGGTATAATCAGTGTTTTTAGCAAGGGAATCATAACTGTCCTGTCCCTTCTCTTGAACGTTCTTAGAACCTGTCCGGCGACTCTTTTTGCTTTATTTATCGCTATCTGATTTGTGTTTCGAATTTCGCATCATCTGTCATTATTATCCCGAGATCAATCGCTTTCATGCTTCTCTGAATTTCCTGTCTATCTGGAGCATAATATGCAGTCTGTTTAAGTTCTTCTTTTCTACCATATCTCAAGAATTGAAATTTCTCGGCGTTGAATGACATGTTGTTGTCTTCTGACCATTTGTATATTTTGTTCGTGTCCCTCTGCAAGGCCTCCACGTCATGTACATCGCTGATTTTTCTGCTGATCTTTGTATCGTCTGCAAAGGATGTTACTATACTATTGCTGTTTACTCCGCTGTCTATGTCTGTTAGCATGATAATGAACAGGAGTGGGGCCAGTACTGTCCCTTGTGTACTGAGCTGCCTACTTCCGATTCTGATGATGATATACCTTGAATTTTGACGACCTGCAGACGATCACTAAGGAAGTTGTAGATCCATTTTCCCACTTTGCGTTTCCCATGTCTTTAATTTTATGTCCTATTATACCATGGTCACATTTATCGAAAGCTTTAGCAAAATCTGTGTATATAACATCGTAGTTGTCATTGCCTTCCATGCATCTAGGATTTGTTGTAGTGCTCTATTAGTTGTGATAGGCATGATCTACCTGATCGGAATCCATGCTGATTTTCGTTGAATCTTTCCCGTGTCTCCAGGAAATCATAAATTTTCTCTCTAACTATTCTTTCAAATACTTTGGTGAGGTGGGACGTCAATGACACTGGTCTATATTCTTTGCTTGAGATCTGTCCCCTCCTTTATATATAGGGACAATGTTTGCTCTTTTCAAGGTGCTCGTATTTTCCCAGTGTCTAGGGATCTTCTCCATATCCAGTATAAAGGTGTAGCTATTTCATTTTTTACAGTTTTTTTAATCAATAATGCGTTCCAATTGTCCGGACCTGCATCTGAATGTAGTTTCATTTGTTCTATAGCTCTCGCTACATCTTCTGGTGTAAACTCAAAGTCTGTTATATACTCTCCTTGCAATTCCTCTTCAAAAATGCATTTATGTCAGGTATCGCTTTGTCACTTTTTGGGTACTGAAAACTGATTCATATTGAGCTCTCAATGTATCAGATATTTCTTTTGGATCGTCGGTTAGTTCATTATTTCCCGTCCTTAAGGGCCCAATAGCGGCGCGCGTTTTTGTTTTCCTTTTTGCATAGCTATAGAAGTATTTTGGATTTTCCTTTATTGCTTCTACCGCCTTTTCCTCTTCCCTCTCTGTATGGTCCTTAATATATATATATATTATATATATATATATAATATATATATATATAATATATATATATAGATATATATATAATATATATATATATATATATATATGAGAGAGAAAGAGAGAGAGCGCGCGCGATTGAGGTGCTTTCTGCTGCTGTTCCTGACGCGACCCCACTGCGGTGGGAGAGGCGTTTAGGTAATATATATATATATATATATATATAATAATATATATATATATACAGGTGTCCCGTAAGTCTGGACCCATAGGGAAAATAATAAAATTACAAATAGTCCAAAAATTTATTACATATCTGTTCAAAGTGTCCGCCGTTGTGTCGCACACATATTGAAGACGTAATCTCCACTGCGACAGCACTTTCTGAATCACAGTCGCAGAAATTTCTTGACACGCCTCCACAATGCGTGCTTTAAGGTGGAAAATGTTTCTGAAGTTTTGACCTCGTACACTTTGGCTTTCAGTGGCCCCACAAATAAACTCCAGCGGAGTAAGATCATAATAAAAATAATAATAATAATAAAAATAATAAAAAAATATATTATAAATAAATTTTTGGACTATTTTGTAATTTTATTATTTTTCCCTATGGGTCCAGACTTACGGGACACCCTGTATATATATATTATGGATGAATATCGCAATTAACAAGTGAAAATAATAAATGATGCAAACCCATAGGGAAAAATGAAAAGCGATTCCAAAATCCTTTCGTGTACTTGGCAATACACCTCGTCAGGGAATGATGGGAGATGACTGTAAACAAAATAGGAGGGGTTTAACAAAAGATTACATGACTACGTGATGTCTTTGAACGACGGTTCAAGATCGCTCTGCGGTCAACCCCTCTGCAGCATCTCAACTCATTTACGGGATTTGGTGGAGGAGAGAGTTGGTTTCCACGCTCATCCTGTCAGCTAGCATAGTTGGTCAAGGACTTTGTACAATAATCTGTTCAGTTAGTTCTTGAAATTATTCAGAGTTTGTGTGCCGAAGGTTCTTCATTTCTGTAGATAGCACGTTAAAGAGTTTGGGGGCCACTTATTATGAGGGTATTTTTCATCCTCGTTTTCACAGCCTCCTGTCCCACCGTAGCTGGAATGGTACAGAATGTACCTCGTCTCTCACTCCAGTGCGTTTCTATTTCATTCCTAAAGCTAGGGAAACATTCCATGAGTATTTTCCATATGTACGAGTATCTTATTGTGTATCGAAGACTTTAGCAAAATTGGTGTACATTACCTTTATGTTTTGACCTCGACACAATGTTTCTAGTATTTTCTCTTGGTGGTCTAATAACTGCGATAAGCATGATCTTCCAGCCCTGAAGCCATGTTGGTTCAGATTGATTAAATTTTTTTCCCGTTGGTGGTAAGTAATTTTGTCTGTAATAACGCATTCAAAGCACTTTATTAGGTGGGAGGTGAGTGTTGCTGACCGATAGTTCTTTGGTATCGCTTGTTACCTCCTTTGAATAAGGAGACAATGTTTACGTTCTTTAACGGGGGTAAAATTTGTCATGTGTCGAGTGATTTCCGCCATAGTAAGTATAGAGGTTTGGCAATACTCTCTTTGCATTTCTCGAGAAACATGGCACTCCATGTCTGGCCCTGGTTCTGAATTTTTTTGTGTTTGTGAGAAAGCCTTAATTATGTTCTCTTCGAAGAATTCATCTGGTTTTTCTATTTTCTTCTTCGGCTTAGGAGAGCTGGGCACCTAATTTATATATACATATATATATGTTATAATGTTACAATGTTTCAGACCAACAAAGACCCTAGGATCCACTCATGGCTGGTCTACCTAACTGTGTTCGTAATCGTGTATTGTGTATGTCCTCCGTGGTGGCGGAGGGGACCTACAATTTTACGTGGGTTCCGAACCACAAGAACATAAACTTATTTAAAAACTGCCGGTAAATTGGCAACGACCAATTTTTACGAAACTAAATAATTATCAATATGTTATATATACAATTATATATATATATACACACAATTGTTATATATACACAATTATATATATGTATGTATATATATATATATATATATATATATATATATACACAAACAATTGTTATATATACACAATTATATATATATACACAATTATATATAATTCAGAGCTGGGCACTTGCGCTTTTTTTTGCGGTACTGCGGTACTGCGGTACTACCGCACTACCAAACCGGTACCGCATAACGCAGTACCGCAAAGGATCGCTGAAAGTACAGGCTGTACTTTCAGCGATCCTTTGCGGTACTGCGTTATGCGGTACCGGTTTGGTAGTGCGGTAGTACCGCAGTACCGCAAAAAAAACCGCAAGTGCCCAGCTCTGATTATATATATATATATATACACACACAATTGTTATATATACAATTATATAATAATTTATATATATGTTATATATACACTATTTACCTCCCCACATGTACTGTACAATTATAAAAATAAGAAAAAACGCACACTCGCTCATAAAATTTCTACACAATATTAAATCCAGTTTTTTGGAATTCTTGTATAAACTGCAAGTGAACTGAATCTTGATATACACGAAGACGCTCTTCAGACTGTATTTCACTTTTGACACATATAGTATATCACAGGATCGTGTATATATATATATATATATATATTTCAACTGCAAACAACACGCAGTATAATTAACGTAAAGAACGACGCTTGTATAGAAAAACATTCCGCGCAAGATGAGGAGGGAGAACGAACAAATGAAAAATGAGGTAACCACCCGGGAATCGAACCCGGGATCTTCCGATTGCCGGTCAGATATGATAACCACTACACATGATATGATAACCACTATATATATATATATATATATATATATATATATATATACAGGGTGGGCCGTAAGTTTCCATACATAGGAAAAATAAACATTTTTTTATGGACAACCATTTTTATTTATATAATATGCTCTACATGGTTGCCATTGTTTTGAAAACACATTTCAATACGTGTTCCCCACTGTTGATGAACACGCATTAGCACAGTTGACGTTATGCTTGTAATGGCGTTGGTGATACGTTCCTTTAGATGATTTATGTCTCGTATCTTTTCCTGATACACCATGGCCTTCAAGTGCCCCCAAAGATAGAAATCAAGGGGGGTGAGATCTGGGGATCTGGGAGGCCACTCCACAGGACCACGCCGACCAATCCAAGCATCCGGAAACTGCTGCTGATCCAAATACCGACGCACGTGAAGACCATAATGAGGTGGAGCTCCATCTTGCTGGAAGTAAACTGGGAAGTTACCTTCCTCGTTTAGCAGGGATGGGAAAATCTCTTCTTGCAACATGTTAAGATACCTTTCGGCATTAAGATTTCCACTGACAAAAAAAATTGGTCCAATAATTCTGTCACCCCATATCCCGGCCCACACCATCACTTTACCGGCACCTTGCATCTTCGTCGGACTCAGCCAGTTAGGGTTAGCATTACTCCAATAACGTATGTTTTGCCGATTAACCTCTCCATTGACGTAAAAATTTGCTTCATCAGTAAACAAGATCTTACGTCAAACGCATATTCTTAGGGTATCTGAAACATAAGAACAAACGTTTAATTTTTCCTATGTATGGAAACTTACGGCCCACCCTGTATATATATATCTGTATCATATATACAGAGAGAGAGAGTGAGTGCCGCAAACAGTGAAAATGACACCGAATAAACCGTTTTCGCTTCCTTGATTTCAACCAGTGCGGTTCAGACGGATAATTCCAGTTTAGATTCTGGACAACCTTAAAATTGGCTCTTCGCTTTTTCAGAGTATATTTCTTCAGCGCTCTGGCTCTAGATAAATTTTTGGATTTTGGGAAGGATTCTGGATCAAGTTTTCCAATATCCGGGAAAGGTCTTGTTGGCAAAGATTTCTCTCTCTCTCTCTCTCTCTCTCTCTCTCTCTCTCTCTCTCTCTCTCTCTCTCTCTCTCTCTCTCTCTCTCTCTCTCTCTCTCTCTCTCTCTCTCTCTCTCTCCTCATGAACGGAGTAAGAGAAGAAAACAAAACCAGAATATAAAGATGTTAATGGGAAAACAAATATATATATATATATATATATATATATATATATATATATATATATAATATATATGTATATATATGATATCAGTGTCGTGCAGTCAGGGTAAGCGGGGCATGCTCTGCCTACCCAGTTAAAGGTCAAATTACAAAAATTCAGTATATTAGTGCAGTAATCGAAAACTAATATAAAGTTATGACGCTTGTATAATATATATATATATATATATATATATATATATATATATATATATATATATATATATATATATATATATAAATGTAAAATTCCCCAAAAATTAATTAATGAAAATTCCTTAATCTTCAGATAAAATTAAATAAATCAAAAAAAATCTTGAATTCTTTAGAAAAGAATTCAAAGAATATAAAAGAATAAATGTCACGAGAGTTGACTGAGTAAAATTAAGTAAATATGTCACAAGAAAGGAAATTGGGCTATTTCTCATAAAATTAATTGAGTAAAAAAATTTAAGTGAAATGCTTTTGACTATTACCGATACCCACTTTTCTCCTCGACCTTCCCCTGTACCCCTCATTCGCGCTCCTTTAGAAAAGAAAAAAAAGAGAGAAGCTACATGAAGAGGTGATGAAAAAAGTCCTTGACGTTTTTTTTATATTAAAAACGAGGGGAAAAGAAAAAAAAAGAAGAAAAAAAAAAAACAGGAATTTAATCGACTTGAAAATAGTTCGAAATTTTTCTCCCAAAAAATGAAGGTTTTTTTTATACTGAAAAAAGAAAAAAAAAAAAAACCGCGGAAAATTGGTGAAAATGTGATTTTTATGCAGTCATCCTTATATTTTTATAATTAAATATCTAATATCAACACGCTTAAGGCTTAATTACACTCGCAAATAAAAATTGGGGGGATAAAAATTCCTTTTCATACGAGATAGATAAAAAAAAAAATGAAAAGGAATTTGGATTTTCAAAAAAGGGAAGCTGTTTAATGGTGAAAAGAAATTTTTTATACGGACAATACTCGCGATTTGAGACTTATGAAATCCCTCGCAATATCTGGTCCATTCGACGCGGCTTTGCGCATCTTTGGTGTGAATGGGGATTTTGAAGTTCTCGCCACATTATCTTATTTTTATGAAAATTGCGTTTATTCGTATATATATTTCTTTGTTTATCGATCTGAAATCCTTTCTTAAAGGGAGCATTTGGTTCCTGTGGTAATATACTGTACATGTACAGTATGCACGGAGAGGGGTTGACAAAAGTAAATAGACACCACGATGATTGTCCCCAAAAACAAACGGCAAAGCTCATCAATGGAATACCAGAACGTGTCAGCTTTACATAATGCAAAGAGGAAAGCAATACAATTCTAAATATATTGATTCAATAAACTTGTTACTATTTATTGACTTATTATCAAATCAAAAACATTGAAAATAAACCGAAGGTGTCTATTTGCTCTTGTCAATCCTCTGTACGATTTCACACAATACGACAAAATAACACAATGTCGCTTAAAAAGTACTGTATACTATAGTAGAAAAATACAAAAACAAAAGACGAACTACTCATAACGTTACATATTAAAAAGAAATAATTAATAAGACCATCATAATACTAAAATGAAATTGTACAATATATTTAATATTCAAAGAATAATTTGCGTCATATTTAGATATGACAAGAGAGAACGTATATGAAATTAAAACATAACAGAAGAAGCAAATATAATCCATTACGTTTTCCTCGCTACGTTGATTTGACGAAGGGGAATCTATAACGAGACAAACGTACGCCACTTTAGTTAAAACGTCAGATAAAGAGAGGCAAGAAAGAAGTTGTAAAAGCAGTATCACGCGAATGGTCCCCATTAACTCCAAATTTCCTGTTATACAGAACTATATCACGGAGCAGGAATTGGTTTATATTTCAGGAACGTTGTGAACTATTTCTTAAATTTACTCTATACATAAAATAAAATTGGGTCTCGAATATGACAAATGTTACACAACACACACACACACACACACACACACACACACACTTTATATATATATATATATAGAGAAGAGAGAGAGAGAGAGAGAGAGAGAGAGAGAGAGAGGTGATTAAGAAATGCGCGCTCAGTTTTATTTCATTTACGAGTATATGTTGCAAAGTAATTGACATAAATTTCTACAGTACAGTATATCATATTTTCACGGAACTTTGGATTTTGTTTTCATGTAAACTCATGCTGAGTGAGACACCCTTCTAGTTCAAAAATTCTTTGGAAATGTTCTTTAAAAAAAAAATAGTTTGAGGTCAGGAGAGTTGGGTCTCCCAAACCATCCACACCCAAAATGGCCAGGAAAAAAAAGTGTTTGGATAAGTAATGCAACACTACGCTTGTCGTGTGTGGCCTTGCTACATCTTATTCGAAGGAGTGGCCTCAAATTTATATCCAATTCCTGACAGAAAGGGAATAAATTAATTTTTTAAGGAATTTTATGCAGCATTAGACATTCATCGTATCTTCAAGGAAAATTGAGCGGATAATCCTTCCACTTGATACAGCAAACCATATGGTGTATCTCAGAAAAATTAACAGTATTTCGATGACCTCGTGTCGATTCCCGATACACATACTCGCATGCTTTATTTGTTCACATACCATTAGGGCAGAAATGATCTTCGGCTGTGAAGTGTACACTGTGAATGACCTTAGGATTTATTTCCATAAATTACAGGAATGATACATAAAAATATTTGTCGATTTTTCTCACTGTCACTCAAAAGCTGTTGGATTTACACTTTGTAGGGAAAGAGCTTCATGTCACTTTTTATGATGGTGTTTTCAACGACTTAAGGGTCTTCGAAGCATTCCTTCTTGCACTCGTTGAACGTTTTCCGGAGTCCCCCCCCCATATATATATATATATATATATGTGTGTGTGTGTGTGTGTGTGTGTGTGTGTGTGTGTCCACAAAGTCCTGTTCTGGTTTTAAAATTTTATTACAACAGAACCAAAAGAGATAGAATAATGCGGCTTTTTGCATTTTGTTGCTTAACTAATAAAGTTTTTCTTGATTTACAGGTTGTAATCTGAGTGTGAAGCTGGTATTGATAAAAGCTTGAACGAAAACGGCGACTACACAGGAGAAAGCTCATTGTGTAATCTGGTTTGCAGAGTCGAAATCAGTGTCAACTGTTCAACGGAATTACTACCGTCAATATGGCAAGGATCCTCCCTCCAAACCCAGCATTACGAAACGGTTTTGCAAGTTTCGAGAGACAGGAAGTGTGATTGACTCGCCAAGACTCGTCCAAGAGACGTTTCAATGCAGCCCTAGAAAGTCTATTCATCGTGCCTCAAGTGAACTGCAGCTACCAAGATCAACGGTACACAAAGTTGTACACGAGAGATTGCATCTTTACGCGTATAAAGTACAAATAGTCCAAGTTTTACAGACCAGATTACACATTGAGCTTTCTCCTGTGTAGTCGCCACTTTCGTTCAAGTTTCTATCAATAGCAACTTGACATTCAGATTGCAACTTGTAAATCAAGAAAAACTTCATTAGTTAAGCAACAAAATGCAAAAAAAAACATTATTCTATCTCTTTTGGTTTTGTTGTAATAAAATTTTAAAACCGGAACAGGACTTTGTGGACACCCTATGTATAATATATATATATATATAGGGTGAACCAAATGTAGGTGGACAGTAAATGATAACGTTTATTTTGAGAATACATATTTAATTTTTTTGTATACTATAATACAAAATAAAATTTAAATAAATTTAGTTATAATATTTATATATAACACAAACACCATAGTTATAATGAACACCATAGTTATAATATAATATAACACAAACCGTATTCAACCTACTGTCCACCTACTTTTGGTTCACCGTGTATATATATATATATATATATATATATATATATATATATATATGAAAGCGCTTCGGTGGTGTAGTGGTTAGCGTCGCTGACTACGAATCCATCGGCCCCGGGTTCGAGACCCGGTGACTGCAGCCGGCGCGCAGCAAAACCCAGCTGTTCATCCTTCCACACAATAAAGAAAGTGGTTGGTAGATAAATGGGTACCCTGGGTGGCCTAGACACTGGGCTGCTGGTGGGGCGTGGTTTGGATTCCACGTTAAACTGTAGGTCTAAGGTAGAGTGAAAAGCTTGACCTTCGTCAGAATGAATAATTCGTGCGGAAGCTAACCAAAGGTTATATATATATATATATATATATATATAGAAGAGAGAGAGAGAGAGAGAGATCTGCGCCTCAGTGGTGTAGTTGTCAACATCGTTGACTACGAATCCACCAGTCCCGCGTTCGACTCCCGGCGAAAGCAGTTAGTGCGCAACTTTCCCAGCTGTTCATCCTTCCAGAAAAAATAGGTTGATAGGTAGAGTACTTGGATGGCATAGTGGTCGCTCGGCTGCTGATCGGAAGGGTATGAGATCGAGTCCGGGGAAGGACTGTATAATTTCTGACCACCCGCGGTGGGTCGTGGTTCGGATTCCACGTTAAGGTGTAGGTCTAAGATGGGGCAACAAGCTTAACCTTCGTCAGATTGAACAATTCGAGCGAAAGCAAAACTCAGGTAACAAAGTTTTATATATATATATTATACACCCTGGGGAGAGAGCACTCCTACCAGGCGCGTCCCTCGGGTGGCGGATGAGAGACCCCTAGAACCTTCGTTCTAGGGCTGCTCCGAATATACAGAATAAGGAGCCGTGGACCAAACAAGCAGCAGAGGGATGGCAAACCGGCTGCTTTATTTGCCAGGAAACCCTCTGATGATGGCGCATACCGCGTACGGGCGAACCGACGCACCTTCCTTCCTGGTTTACAGGAGGGAGGCGCAAACGAGAAGAACCTGGAGCGAAGACGCCATCTGGGGGACCCGACCCGGCTTTAAGCCGGATGGGATATAAGTCAGTAAGTCATATATATACACGAGTATATACAGAGGGTTCACAAAAGTAAATAGACACCTTTGGTTTTCATGGTCTTTGATTTGATAATAAAAATCAATAAATAATAACAGAATTATAGAATCAATATATTCAGAAACGTGTTTCTTTCCTCTTTCCATTATGTAAATGGAAAGAGACGCACGTAAAGGGACATATGTTCTGGCATTCCATTGATGAGCTCTGCCATCCGGTCTTGAGGACAACCATCGTGGTGTCTATTTACTTTTGTCACCCATGTACATATATATATGTAGTGTATATATATATATATATATATAAACTTAGAATTTTCTAAATTACTCGTTAAAACCCTTTGAAATTGAATTGTAGCTGTCGTTTGATACAAAATTATAGATAATAAGATTTCTGCTTCGCAGAAACCTTAATAATAGGCCCTTGCTATCCAATCAAACTGTAACACCTGCTTCACTCAGGGCAAGTCCAGAGATTCATCAGTCCTTGTTTTATCCGAAGGTTTGGTTCATTTAAACAAAAAGGCGAAAGAAAGTTGCAATCAGTCAGTATAAATCGAATAACGTCTTTCCAAATAAATGAAATATCTTGTTTGAAATGTTTGCGCGAATTCAATTTTAAAAGCAGGCCCCCCCCCCCTTCTCCTCCCACTAGCTGTTTAAAAGCCTAAATTTTCATGAAATCTGGCATTCATTGTTGGTTAAATTATTTTCACCATATGTAAATAGGAAGTCTGTCGCATATAAAGAGGTATTGATGGAGTATCTCCTGTTATTTAAATCTGTTACCAGTAACCGAACATGGCTAGTAAATATCTACAGTATATAACCATTTGAATTGGTTGGCAAATAGTGTACTGTGTATTTCATCGTTGCAAACAAGGAATTTTCTCTAGGTATACATCTCTGCACGCATGCGCAAGACTGAAACAGCTTACGTTCTTGTGCAGCACAATCACTGCACGCAAAAACATTTGACAACATGATGGATCAAACCAAATATAAAAGCGGTGATATTTCAATAATTAAAAAAATATTCAGATGGTAGCGAGTGTAAATTAGGTTACGATGTAGTGTTGTTATATGGGGAAACTAATTTCTAACTTATTGCGGAAGTATAAATCTGTTACGAATAAACTGTTCAGGGTTATAGTTACCTTGCAGAAACACAGACAACCTAGTTTGCTGTTTAGAGTTTTCTGTGCTCAGAATGATGAAAGAAACTGAGACTAAAATGTTAATGGAGAACCGAATAAATGCGTGGACCTGGACAGTGCTTGGAAGCTGCAAGTAACTACAATCCAACAGTATTCTAATGAGAACACGAGAAAATAGACGAGGGTTGTTTCTGCAGGAGTGTGCAGAAGCAATCCCCAACTCCCTCTCGAGTAGAGAGGTGAGGACAGAGACAGCTCTACTTTCCCGTGCGCCAGGTAGGAACACTGGTGAACTGAGGTTACTTGCAGTTTCCAATCATTGAGGCTAAAATATTTTATCAGTCGAATGTATTTTGCAAAATAATGTTTCAGGAGAAACCTTTACACTGGGCTTAAATGTTTCATAACAGCCGTTACAGAGAACTTACATTCCGTTCTTTGTGACAAAATAAGTATTGAGGGTAAATCCACTACATACAAAACGTTTATGAATAAATATAAAAGAAGCTCAAGTTCGTAAATTGTAGAAGTCCTTGATTGTAAAGGAATTTATTTTTGCGGTAAGGAAGAGTTTCATTTTCTTAATGTATAATTTTTAAATAAATTTTTCACTCGTAAATTTAAGGAAGTACCATTGTATATTCTGTATTTGAGCTTATTCTGAATGAAAAAAAAATACTTGGTTATAAAGCCAAAACATGGTTAACTCTCTGACAGTCAATCCAAATGGTTAATTCAACCATGCGATAATTCTACCAACCATGGTTATTTTTTGGTAATAAACTTAAATGATTGAATTAAATATTTGCATAGGTTATCAAGTGATTTGAACAAAGTTTCTCTCCGCATATGTTAAAAATCTCAACGCTTCTAGATAATGGCCAGTTTGTATTTCGTCGAAATAGCTTTAAAAGTTCAAAATTTATGTCGCTTTCAAATTTGGTACAACATTTAACTGCGTTTTCTGGTTTTTTTTTACTTTTGTCGTTTAGCCACTTCTTCCTGGGAGGGTCTCGTATGACCATAAGTAGTTTTAGTTTTATTACTATGCGCCTCGGTGGTGTAGTGGTTAGCGTCGCTGACTACGAATCCATCGGCCCCGGGTTCGAGACCCGACGGCAGCCGGCGCGCAGCACAACCCAGCTGTTCATCCTTCCACACAATAAAGAAAGTGGTTGGTAAATAAATGGGTACCCTAGGTGGCCTAGTGGTTAAGACGCTGGGCTGCTGCTGATGGAGCGTGGTTCGGATTCCACGTTAAACTGTAGGTCTAAGGTGGAGTGAAAAGCTTGATCTTCGTCAGAATGAACATTCGGGCGGAAGCTAACCAAAGGTTAAAGGTCATACTGAGCGGAAATTCCTTTAATTCTGATAGAAATTCTTTTGGTACACATTTAAAACGTAACTCATTTTTAAAGCAAAATAAATTTATATGAAGGTGAAAGATGCATTTTTTATGCATTATTATTATTATTATTATTATTATTATTATTATTATTGAAAAATTATGTAAATCTTAACTGTACTCGCTTTGGTGAAAAGACACTCGTCAAAGTTTTGTCAGTGACTCTTTAATAAGGAAACCTGACTTGACCTCTGACCTTTGTCTTCTCTTCATTATTTAATTATATACTCAATATGTCATTCATTTTCATCAACGTTGCATTTGTTCATACCTCCTCAGAGAAGACTTTCCAAACGGTTATTCCCATTTTATTCCTGTGACTGACTGATACATCAATTCAACGAATCTATTTAAACATCCTTTATTCTTCAGTCGTTCAGAATTTGGGTCTTTTTCTTTTTTCTCCTTTCTTTATTTTCGCTTTCCGTACACCCAACCCCCCTTTTTTTTTATTAATTTATTTTATTTTGTCCATCATCAAAGCATTTCCACTCTCGTCGTGAATGACATCGAAGGTCGTATCCTATTGAGGAGAAATGCCAGAGGCCTCTTCTTCTTTTCCACAAGCGTCAATTCAGTTTATGACAATTCAAAAACATAACCCCTCCCAGATACCCACCCACCCACCATAAAAAAGAAAAAAAATATTCCATTATCAAAAACCAGTCTCAAATAAATCACAAATGGCAGGTTTTTAGACAAATGCATTTTTTTCAGTTTTAACTTTTCGATGCGGTGTTATAAATAAATTTTTCCTTTTGGGATTATAAAATTTTTTTTTTTTTTCAAGAGTGACGTGCTTGCGTGTAAGCATTTTTTAAAAATATTACATATGGGTAATCTCAATGCTGAAGTTATATCAGATTCTAGATTCTAGAGCGATAATGGTATTGAAAATAAAGTCCATTTTGACAATTGATTTAAATGCAATCATACATTTTTTTAATTTTTTTAATTATGTAATTATGTTGTAATTATAATTTCGTTATTTAATTAAAAATATTATGTTAAAACTGTAAGTTAGTTCCCAACTACTTTGAGTGGATTATGAAATTTAACAAGTTATGGATCAAAGTGATATACGTGAAGAGGTGTTATATGAGATACGAATGCACGCTTCATTGAAGAAAACTGGATGCTACACTCGTCGAAGCTGTGAATGAAAAGTGACAGTGAATGGGATTGTATGCCTAAAAGATCGAGTGTTCATTCACGCAAATGAATACGGAACGAGTATTTCACAAACTTAAAGAAAAAAAATTATCCCCTGCTTTAGTTTTCTTTTTTATTTTTGGTATAACTTATGTAAAATTAAAAACGGTACATAATATGAACTATCAAAATGTATACTGTACTTTGGCACTATTGCTTCATCATATATATATGCAAATATTTAATTTAACTTAAATATTGGCAGTACGTTCTTAATTAATAAATTTAAGGGACTCGTTGGGACCATTAGTTCAACTTTGGGGTCTTTCTCGACAATATTCTGGAAGGTCAAACTTCAAAATTGAGCGAGTTTCAAACTTTGTTACCATGATGCAAGCTATACGTACGATTGCAGAACATTTTTTGTCAATTTGGTATTATCACATTTATATTTTGGAAATTGAAACTGAAATTGAAATTCTTTGTTAATAAAATGAATATTACAGTTATTACAATTTTTATCATATTTAATTTTAACCCTTTCATACCCAAATTAAGTCGAAAAGTTAAAAAAAAAATTGGGATATAAAAATCGTTTAATTGGACCCAAAATAACTGAAAAATATATTTTACAAAGTTTTATTGTTCATAATTAATAAAATACGAAATGTGTTAAATTTCACACATTGGGAACTGGAAGGTCTAAAATTGCTTCCAAAGTTGACGATGAAAATTTCACACCCTGGGCATTAAAGGGTTAACATAAATATGAACATTTGTTGTTTAATTGTTAATTCGGCTCTTTATTTTATTTTATTTGGCACTTAAGCTTTTTAGGCTTTACTGGGCTCATATTGTCGATAAAATATAATTTTAAGTATATAATAATAATAATAATAATAATAATCAGCCAGGAGGACCACAAACTGGCACAACGTTCATGCCAACTTATGCGGACCATTGTACTAACTTCCAGATTATTATTATCAGCATCATGGGGATTTGAATTCCCGGCCTTATTATCATCATTTCGTTGATAAGAAAACGGTGTTTCCCACTCAGCTACCGACGTTGACTTTAAGTACATATACGATACTTTAAACAAATAAAAAAAAAATACGATTCGCAATGTATTTGTTTTGTGAAAATAAATAGGCTCTCTTTTGTTTTTTTGCGTTTTCTTTACTCTTGTGTTTACTGTGTTCTACACCGTGCAGTGGTTCCCAATCGGTTTTGGCTTATGGCCCCCTTAGGAACCTTATTTTTTCCTGTGGCCCCCATAAGCATTATTTTCAGTAGGTAATATGCAGATTAACTCTATTTTACAAAATAACATTTTCCTGTGGCCCCCTTCAAATGTGCCATGGCCCCCAGGGAGCCATATGGCCCCCGGTTGGGAAACACTGTATAATAAAAATCTACAGTACATCTCGGTTTCTACAGCAATTTTCTTCTGAATAAAGTAAAATGGTTTTGGGTGGTTTGTACCATTTATTATTGCTAAGGAAAATTTTCTCACGCGAAAGAATTTTCGCTGTACAGACTGGACAATGAATGTACACGATTTCATTATTATGCAGAGTATGCGCATCAGGCTATAACAGTATTCACAAATTAGCCAAATTAGAAATCTTTTTTAGCTTTACTATTAAGCCTCTCTCTGAAACTTCTGTCAGTGATAAGTTTTCTATGAAAGAACAAATATATATATATATATATATATATATATATATATATATATATATTCAGCGAAGTTAAGCGACATTGGGTCTGGGTAGTAGTTGGATGGGAGACCGTCCTCTGCGCCCAGATTATGTAGCGGCCCGTGGTTCGGATCCCACGTAAAGCTGTAGGTCCCCTCCGTTATATGACCTTAGATGTTGCGAAGGAGGTTAAACAACCCCAATTAAAAAAAATATATATATTAGGACTCCTCACAAGGAGAGGACGCCTCACGGGTGGCTGCTCGTCTGCCGTTAAATAATAAAGGTTTTTGACTGTTTCCGCGGAACATTTGGATATCATTATGCTCATAAACTCTCAGTGATCCCGCGTATATACGTAGCATGTTATAGTGGGTAATAGTCAGGGCCGGATTAACCATTAAGCAAAATAAGCCCGTGCTTAGGGCATCAAGGGAATGTGGGCACCACAGAAATTTTCCATTGTCGGATTTACCATGGATTTATTATACTATTATAATCGCGGCTTATAGCCTATAAGCTGTTGAAAACTGAATTATATATATTCATATATAGTATTTATTTTTTTTCATTGTTTGAATTTGTAGTGAACAACAACCCTTTTGAGAGAATAAATATATTTCGTTGTAATCACACACTTTACGCTTTGCGTTATTATTTTGTTTATATCAAATCTTTGAGCGCCATATTAAAAATACATATAGATTAAATATTTTCGTGTGCTATAGTAAATGTAGAAACAAGATTCAGTCATGCTGAACTTTATAAAATAATTGTAGAAGACAATATTGAGTGTGCCTTCCCAAATGTAGAAATTGCCTTTCATATATTTTTAACATTAATGGTCACAAATTGCTCAGCTGAGCGTTCATTTTCTCAGTTGAAGTACACGGTGAACCAAAAGTAGGTGGACAGTAGGTTGAATACGGTTTGTGTTATATTATATTATAACTATGGTGTTCATTATAACTATGGTGTTTGTGTTTTATTATATTAAATATTATAACTAAATTTATTTAAATTTTATTTTGTATTATAGTATACAAAAAAATTAAATATGTATTCTCAAAATAAACGTTATCATTTACTGTCCACCTACATTTGGTTCACCCTATATATTAAAAATACCAACAGAACAACTATGCAACAAGGCAGGCTGGATGCCTTATCTCTACTAAGTATAGAAGCAGATGTGTTACGTAAGATTAGTTTTGAGGATCTGATCAAAGACTTTGCAATTAAAAAAAGTAGGAGAAAACTTTTCAAATATAAATGAAGTGGAAGTATACAAAAATAAACATTATTTTCCATCTTACTGTAAGTTTTGTTTCATTTCAAAAAATAAAATTTTATTTTATGGTTTATTTTTGTTTATATTTTGAATTACATATATATGGGGCACCAAAATCTTTTAAGTGCTTAGGGCCTCTAAAGGTCTTAATCCGGCCCTGGTAATAGTGTCGTGATAATTAATGTGAAAGGATGGTTGTGCATAGAGCTGGTGGTATCTGGAACGTGATTTAAAGGGACAAGAAGTGAGCACTCCTACCAGCATCCCCTTCCCTTCCCCTCCTCCCCCCCACCCCCACCGTCTACACTGTGAATCTTCCGTTTAATAGTAAAAGTTCTTGACGGTGACCGCGGGAAATGTATAGGGTGTCCATAAATGATTACCCTGATTAAGGCATGCTATAACTTTTAAATAAACACTCGTATTCAAACACAGTTTTAATCATAAGTCGATAAACATACAAAGTTTTGATACATAGTTAATGAACTTAATAAGCTTCCACATGTGCACCCCTAGTGGCACGTAAAATGTCTAAACGGTATTCACACTCACGCCACACATTTTCCAACATTTGTGGGTTAACTGTTGCAATTGCATCCGTAATGCGTTCTCGCAATGTCCTGATATCTGGAACAACTGTTGCATAAACCAAATCTTTAACATGACCCCCAGAGAAAGAAATCCAGTGGGGTAATGTCTGGTGATCTTGGGGGCCATGGGATTGGCCCGTCCCTGCCAATCCATCGATTTGGAAATGTTGCGTCGAGAGTTTCACGAACAACATGCGCCCAATGTGTGGCGTGAGTGTGAATACCGTTTAGACATTTTACGTGCCACTAGGGGTGCACATGTGGAAGCTTATTAAGTTCATTAACTATGTATCAAAACTTTGTATGTTTATCTACTTATGATTAAAACTGTGTTTGAATACGAGTGTTTATTTAAAAGTTATAGCATGCTTTAATCAGAGTAATCATTTATGGACACCCTATATGTTTCATTACGTTATAATCGTACAGTGACACCGCGTGTATATACTTTTGTGTGTCATGGCTAGTAATGGTTACGTAATTAATGTGAAAAGATGCCTGGGCATTGAACCGGTGGTATCTGGAGCATTATTTAAAGGGACGATAAGTGGGACCCCTATCAGCGTTCCCTCCATCTCCATCCCAACTACCCCCACCATCTGCCATCCCCCCCGCAAGCTTGCCCTTCCATCGATACAGGTACAATGGGATCGTCTCCTGAAAATTGTGTTCTTGTAGAAAATCCTTTGTTATGTTTTATATTTGACAAAGTAGATCATATTAGGTCAGACCTTCTCGTATCTGTTTGTCATGATTTCTATGATTCGGAAGAAATCGAACATGCGAGGGTACAGTTAAACACCCAGTTCAGTGTTACCCTCCCAACTCGCAGAGGTAATTCTAGAAACGAGAATATCCTAAAAGACATTATAAATAAAGTGTCGACCCTCTGGGATAATGAGAACAATATTACCTTCTACTTACTAATTTCCATAGAATACCGGTAATCTCTATGGGTGATGTAGACATTTCGGTGCTCCCCAAACAGTACAATGAGGTACAAAAGTCATTAGTTGAACTGAAACACAACACGTGGTGTCAAATCAGAAAAATGCTATTTTGCTAGAACATTTCCGGTCAGAATTAAATGCGTTGAAAGAGACGCTCCTCCCAAAGCCCAGTTACTCGGAAGTTGTTCAGCAAGTCAGAACTACAAGAAGCGCGTCGGACAGCAAGGGAAACGAAATCCCCTCCCCCTGAGTGTGGGGTAGAAACGCAGCATGCAGGGGAAACGGTAAATCTCCCTCCCGTTCAGGAAAGGACCCCTGCTCCCGATTTCACAATGAGGAATAGGGACTGTCCGATGCCAAGAGACGAGGCATCACTGCTCTCTTCCTTACCTTCCACTGAAGGGGAGAGGCGTTCGATTACTCAAACGCTTCGCTCGGCGTGCAGTTCCTCCCCCTCCCACCGAAGAAGGAGGGGCACGCGCGTCCGTTAGGATATAAACACCGCTAACAGACCCTCACCAAGCCACAGAGGAGGGTAGGTGCCTCCTATCCCCCCCAAGGTCGTGCCACCCATACCCCAGGCAAGCGAACCCTGCCTCAGAGAGATTGAGGGAAGAGGACGGGTGGGTCACAGTTAACAGGCGCTCTTCACGGAGGATTCCTCAACCTGTCTGGGCAGCAAGGTCACCGGTGAGAAATCTCACCCTCTTTGTGTCGCGAATTCAGCTCTCGAACGAGGGAAGCGATATTCGATACATGATGGAAGAGGTCTGTGGTGAACACAGTATAATGTTAGTTAATAAACTAGACACAAAATCTCCGTATTATAACTCATTTAAAATAATAATTAAAGGTGTAAATTCGCATTTCAACCCGTACAGCGTACAATATGAGTCAGTGGCCAGACGATATTATTGTTAAGGAGTTTATTCACTTTTCAGGAGATTTGATAACAGGCAAATTAATAGTAATAATAATAATAATAATAATAATCATAATAATAGGCGCCCTAACGGTAATGCCTGAAATTTGTACTGTGTATAATAATAATCAGATTAATAATAAGTTTTCTATCAGTCATGGCGGATAACTTGTTGAAAATAGTCTTATATAACGTAAGGTCAG
Source organism: Bathynomus jamesi (assembly GCA_023014485.1). Classification (NCBI taxonomy): domain Eukaryota; kingdom Metazoa; phylum Arthropoda; class Malacostraca; order Isopoda; family Cirolanidae; genus Bathynomus; species Bathynomus jamesi. Next base: position 89,878 of record JAJOZX010008729.1, read on the forward strand.
TGAGGAATTCAACTGTAGATGTTCATAAAATCTGTGACAGTGCAGATATGATACTCCTGCAAGAACACTGGCTACCTAAGCAAGAGCTAAAATTCCTCTCTACCATCCATGATGACTTCATGTACCATGCGTCATCAGCAGTAGACTTGTCAGATGAATTAATGTACGGTAGGCCTTTTGGTGGTGTTGCTTTCTTAATAAGGAAAAATTTGTCAAAACATATAAAATTTTAAACAAGCGATAATGTAAGGTTGTTAGGCATTGAATTACAAGTGAACAATGATTGCATATTAATTGTAACTGCTATTTACCATATAACAACGGCAGTAATCTAGATGAATACATTGATTTGCTGTATAAAATTAAGTCATTAACAGATAACCCCAAATATTCTCACTGTATAATAATGGCGGACTTTAACGCGCATGTGAACTCGGAATTCTTTGAAGAATTGGGTAACATGTGCGAGTCTGCCAAATTAAGTATAAGTGATGATGTATTAGGGGTAACCAGTGATAATTTTACATACGTTAGTGATATGATTGGTACCACCAGGTGGATTGATCATTGTCTGACTAGTTATAATCTAAAGCAGGGGTCACCAACCTGGGCGGTAGCTCCCACTAGTGGGCTCACATTAAAAGTAATTAAACATTTATTTCATTATTTATTTTATCGATTATGTTGATTTATTCTTTTTGATCTAAGGTGGGCGATAAGCTTTTTTAATTTTCAAAAAATCGTAAAAGTGGGCGGTGAACAAAAAAAGGTTGGTGACCCCTGATCTAAAGGATCGAATTGTTAGAGTTCATATTCTGCACGATTTCCATCTTCCTGATCATAGGCCATTAGAACTATTAATTAATTTTACCAATTTATGTCGAACACGCCATAACAAGAACTCAATACGTAAGAATAATCACGTCGATTGGTCTAATGTTAATATGCAACAGAGAACAGAATACAAAGACAGAACAGGTCACCTCTTTAATAATTTAGAAATTTTGCATCTTGCCTGTAGTAATCCTTGCTCAAATGATTCTCACTGTAAACTTAGATAGGTATTATAGTAAGATAGTATCCCTGTTAAGAGAAGCAGGAAGCCCCCCTGATTAAATCTTATAATTATCATACTAAGATTATTCCTAGATGGAATGATTTTATTGCCCCCCCCCCCTGAAGAGGGAATCGAAAGACGCCTACGATTTGTGGTGCTTTCATGTTAGACCCAGATTAGGACCAGTATACATGAATATGTGTAGAAGTAGGGTCAGTATGAGGCGGCCATAAGGCGATGTAAACAGAAAGAAGAGTCTATTCGAGCATCAAAAGCCCGTGAAGCTCTCATAAATAACGACAATAACAAATTTTGGAAATTTATTAAGAATCAAACGGGTGTCAAAAGTGCCCTCCCTCCGACAATCGATGGGGTGTCGGGGGAGGATGAAATTGCAAATGTAGCCGGGCTAGGCTGCTTTAAACCTTAGATCCTGTCCCAAAGCTGGATCCGATCTGCTTTGCAGATAGCTGGTGAGGGAAGCTATATTTTTGGGACCTCTGTGCGAGTGACCCGTTGCCCACGTTGGGCTAACATCATGAAAAAGAAAAAAACTATAGTGTTTGTCATTTACTATTACTTATTCGGACTATAGTGGATTTAATTTTCCTAGAAGAGTTCCTTTTTCCATGCACGGTCTGTGTGTATCATATTATATATATATTATATATATATATATATACATATATATTCTTACTGTTTGATATATGAACGATTAAAAAACTGGGTTTTACTCGTTTCTTTTCATCTCGTGTAAATATTATTGATCAACACGTACTCATTTTAAGTACTTACTAGCTTCAGCCGAGAATTTATTTATACATGCTAAAGTGACTAAATACTACGTAAAAACTATTTTTGAGGCATGTGTGTTCACTCTAAAATGAGATAAACAAGTTTCAAAATGGCGAAAATTCTATCGCTAAGCGGTGAATGACCATAAAAGTTGGTGATTTCTAGTAACAATAACTACCAAACTGTCAAATGTTCACTATGTTCATCTGTGACCTTCAATTTTTAAGTTTCGTGGTTAGCAAATACCAAAGATATGCGGCAATGAATGTTGCGGAAAACGCTAAATTCGCTGTTGCTCTTAGTTTCACTCTGAGCCAATTTCGGAGCCCCGTAACAAACATCCTGCTGGATATTGAGTTAGAAACTTTTTAAATAAGTTAGATGATGAGGTCATCATCTACACAAGCCAGTTGAGAAAAAGTAGTGACCCAGTGAATGGGAGAAAATTGCTTTTCTAGCCATATTTTCTCGTTCAGCTAGTAGCTAGTGGCCTATTGATCTTTGGATGCTATTCAAAGCGGCTCATCTTTAACCCTCTATGGACAGATTTTTCTGTAGGGTTAAGTTATAAATGAGTGTATATGAAAAGTTAGAAATTTGTAACAGTTGTCCATATAGGGTTAAATTTAGGTGTTTTTTAATGTCACTCCAATTAATAATTCAAAAAGGCTACGTCAGAAAGTCAACAAGAAATTGCTTATGCTAAATTTCCTTATTTATTTATAACGACCCTCAGTTGTAGTCATCTATTTGTTCAACGTCTCTCTGACAATATTTACGACCTTTTTGTCAACCCGTCTACTAAATTTAAATTTTAATCTTACGTAATATGACAATATTGCCAAAATGTTGGTTTAATATATACGTACATGTATAATGGCTGGAGTCATACATCAACTGCAAAATATTTCCTTCAATCTAATTTTTTTTAAATTTTGGTACAATTGTGGAAAACAGGTCGCCAATGAAATTATGCAAAATACCCAAAAATTAAAAATTCGACAGAAATTTATAATTGGTTGAAAAAAATTTACCAATAAAAAGTTTCGAATACACTGTCAAGTTTTCGGTACTTTCTGTCACAGAGTTCACTTTTTTGGTGAATTTTCTCCGACACCTCTTCAAAAAAATTTTAAAAATGTGATGGAAAATTTTTTAACAATTAATGTATGACAACTCATTATAATAAAGTAGAAAATATGGTAATTTAAACTGAAAAAGTATGCATGCACTAATAACAACGTTTGGGGTTGCTTAACTTGCAAAGGTCACGTGATGAAGGGGACCTATACAGCTTTACGTGGGTTCCGAACCACGGACCATTCTCTGAATGCAGAGAATGGCCATTCATCCTTGCAACTAAAGTACGCATATAAGTCTGCTATTGTATCCATTCATTTATTATTGATATACAAAAATCTTGTTATTTCGGAGTTTTTACGGGTTTAGCGTTTTCTTTTGTTTTTTTATGTCACGATTCAAGAAAAACGAAGACATTAGTCTTTATTTATTTTGAATACTAATTGCAGTTAATGAAAAAGAATCTTTACTATGTACATAAGTAAACGTGTAAAAACGATATTTAATAGTCATGTTATGTTAAATGTTCAAAATGTCTACCATTTACACGCAAACACGCGACGCAACGTCCCAAAACAGCTCGGCACATAGTTGTGTTCATATTTGTTGGGATTTTGCGTACTTCCCCAACAATTGCTTCCTGTAAATGTTGCACATCTTCAGGGTTAGTACATATACTTTGTCCTTCAGGTACCCCCACAGATAGAAGTCCAGAGGTGTAAAATAGTGACCTTGGAGGATATTCAGTAGCTGTTCCACGACGACCTATCCACAACCCAGGAAACCCTGTATCAAGAAAAGCCGCATGTTTGCGTGTAAATGATGGACATTTTGAACATTTAACACAAAATAACTAAATGTTGTTTTTACATGTCTATTTATGTAGATAGTAAAGTTTTTGTTTAATAAATGCAATTAATATCCAAAATAAATAATTTCAAAATGTATATACATTATTTCGAATTGCCCTGAATATATAGGCTATAAATATGATGAAAATAACCACGAAGGAAAAACGGAAACACAGAATGGTGCTCAAGGGCTTTCGTCTAATGACATCCTGAGCAGCGCTTGAGCACCATTCTGTTTCCTTTTTCCTTCATAGTTATTTTCATCATAAATATTATTCACGTGCTACTTTCGTGATATATATATAATGCATATATATAATATATATATATATATATATATATATATATATATATATATATATAATATAATTGTGAGTGTGTGTGTGCGCGCGCACATTTGCGTGTACGATTGAAATTAAAAGCTGGGCCTTTTTGAAGTAACTAGTTAATAAAATGTTGACAAGAGTAAAATAGCACAAAGATGGCATGAAACATTATAGAAATAAACAGTTCAATTTCTTCATGTATTAATAATAATCACAGAATCAATTGGATTAGTGCAATACCTGTAATTAACAATTGGATTTTTATGAGAGAGAAATACTTGGAGGGATTTATGGGATGTACCACTGTTAGTTACCATGCTTTTCTAAGTAGCACCATTAAGTAAGGAAGGTGGTATCACCTAACCAAACCCGTAAGGGGGGACTGTGGTGTTAAATCTTTAAATTTTCAACCTTATATTAAAGGTTATATTATTGTAACGATATACATCGATATTTCTAATGAATCAAAATCTTGATTTTGGCCTTGCGTGTTACTTTTAAAAAAATTTAAATTTACCTGAATGGCAAAATGGATAACACGCAAATCAGCAGTCGGAAACGTTGCTGGTTTTCACCTATGACTATTGCTTTTGAAAACATTATCATGAGAGTAATTACCAGCTAGCCAGCTATGTATTTATAATCCTCTCGCGTACCACCTAAGAGAGCTCCGTGTTACCGTCGGTACGGTATGTTAGGAATCGCTGATTTAGAAAGTATTATTTCTGAAGCTATTTAAAAAAAAGTATAATATTTAGAGCAATTCGATGAAATTGAAGTGCGTGACACATAATATACTTTCCTACGGATTAAACCCTTTTAAGGGCGGACCTCAATGTAGGTTGTTTACATTTTTCATTTGAGTTTAGCAAGGCTTTGCAATACACAAAAGCACTTTGAATAATTTTCATTTTTCTGTGTTGTATTACAGCTATTAAAGTGTGTGTGTGTGTGTGTGTGTGTGTGTGTGGTTCATAAATTCAGGGACTTAATTCTTTAATGGGATCAAAAAATCACCTACCAATTAGTTGGGAGTTTTCTCCTAAGTAGCCCAAGGAACTTATACATACTTTCTCCAACATTCCTCCAGCTTCTGGAAACATTCTCGAGGAAGTCTCTTTTCGGAGTGGGAAGCAGCACGGTTGATCTGATAACAGAAATCAGTTCCAATCTCCTTTCCAGCGGGGATTGAATTTAAGAAAAATGAAAGCATTCTCGAGAGAACAAGATCAAGGAATGGTAAGTTTTGTTCTCTCTGACCTAATTCTCTCTGTTCCTACATCTCGTATGAAATAGATTTTCTTTGGCCGTTTTTTCCCGACATTGAAGAGTTAACAGTATTTTATAATATGATTCCCAAGCAAACGTAACCGATGGTCCAAAAGTGGATAATGGAGGACCATAAATTAATTATCCAGCGTTGTCCATCAGTTGTGGCTGCTCGAAAATTGTCTGCCTCTGACAGTCTGACAGGAGCTTCCACCATCCTCTTATACTCCAAACAATGCCCTGTCTGGGTTCGACCTCCTTAATTTGGTTTCCATATTCATTGTTGATTGAAGAAAGCAAACTAAGGAGAAAGTAAAGGAGAGAAAATAGGAAAAAAAAGACTAAGAAAAAGGTAAAAAGAAAGAGAAACAAGAATCTTAATTCAGTTAATACGTGCTTCCGAAAATTAGCCCCGCAGGAAAGAAAGAAATCCTTTAAAACACAGAAGGAAAACTAGCGTACGGCATGAATGAAATGAAAAGTCCACTCAGGCTTTATCACAAGGACATAAGAGAAACTAATGTGTGTGTGTGTATATATATATATATATATATATATATATGGAGCGTACTCTTCAGAACATGTAGATAGTTCTCACGTTCTCCTGTTTACTCATTTTGGAGCTAATTCTCAATATTCCGATGTGATTTTTTTTTCTTTCACTCGAGAAGAGTCGACCAAACATTTTCTGATAAAATAAATTTTATATAAAGTAGAATTTCTTACAAATTGGAAATACTCGTAAATCTACGAAATAACCTAAAGCTATAGTGCTTTATATATATATACACTAGATAAAAAAGTTACTGTATATGTATAAAGATTGGTAAAAAACCCAAAGACGAAAAATATAAATTAAAGGGTAAAAATAAGAATATGGCAAAACCTTCCTGGGAACTGGTCCATATAGCTCTCTCTCTCTCTCTCTCTCTCTCTCTCTCTCTCTCTCTCTCTCTCTCTCTCTCCATGGAGGGAGGAGACTAAAGATGAACTAAATTAAAAATGGAGGCAAGATTTTTTTAGTCACTTGATGACGTCACCACGAAAATAAAAACAACCAGCAAAGCAAGATTAATCCGGTATAAAACTTAAAAGACTTTCATGGCGTGGTTCTGTTAAAAATTGTATTAGAAATAAGAGCTAAGTTGTAGGAAGGTTTGTCAGTATTAAAATGGAGCACAGTAAGTTTTTTTTTTAATCGCTCATTAAACTTGATAGAAGATATCATCAACTGAGTCGATTGCACAATGACCCAATGATTGCAATCCCGAGTGTGTTTAAAAACGAAACTAATGTTATCCCCAGTGCGGACGTTGTATGCTTGTTTATAAATGCAGTCTTTGAGGCTGCTAGTCTCTCCTATGTAACATCTGTCAATTCTCGCATTTACTTTTATAGACACCAAAATTTTGATTGGCCTTATTGGGGTTATTGTTGCAGAGTTGGGAGTGTAAACATGATTTAAACAACTGAATAAAATTTGTCTTTAGGGATCAGATCATTGATGCCAGAAAGGTCCTTATATGATTTACCAAAGATATACAAACCAAATATTATTCTTCTCCTTATTTTAGCTGATTTAAATATTTTGAACTGCAAAATATTTGTTTTTCTAATTTCCAATCTCGCCACCAATCATTTTTTTTTTTTTGTCTTTTCATCTGAAGGAATAATAATAATAATAATAATAATAATAATAACAATAAAAATAATAATGTTTGGGGCTGTTTAATCTCCTTCGTAACGGACACAGGCCATGTGACGGGAAGCCTACAGTTTTACGTGAGATCCGAGCCATCAAGGGTCGCCGCTACATTAACTGAACGTAGAGGACGGTCACCCATACACCGACTGAACAGATCCAACGCAACGTCACTTGACCTCGTTGGTCTAAACTCTAAAGGGAAGTGATGTTTGCGACATGGCCACAATCTTCTCGAGTCGAGAAAAACTATGCTACGGAGGATTGACAAAAGTAAATAGAGACAACGATGATTGTTCTCGAGAGCAGTTGACAAAGCTCATCAATGGAATACCTAAACGTGTGTCAGTTTTACATAATTCAAAACGGAAAGCAACACGATTCTAAATATAGTGACTCAATAAATCTTTTATTATTTATTGACTTTACATCCATCATCATACCAAAAACTATGGAAAAACTGAAGGTATTTACTTCTGTCAAACCTCTGTAGTTCACACACGCAAGCAAAGATTTCGTATATGGTATTCTTTCTTCATTCACGTAGGCAGATTATGCAATTATTTTGCTTAATAGTTAACTTTTATAATGAAACACTCGTAATAAAATCATAATAATAAAATAATACCATCATAACAAAATAATACTTTCACAAACACTATTATTCATGTATTACTGATTTCCGCTAAACAGTTTTATAATTTTCTCACCCATACTACTCGCAACATTCCGGTAACCACATTACTCTTTGGTTAAGTTGTTATCAGCCATTGTTATCAGCCAGCTGCTTATTAGTCTTTTATCTGTTTGATATGAAATGTCCCCGCGTCTGTTTATTTCTATAGAAAACGGGATGCCCGAAACGATTTAATTAATAACATTTATTATTATTATCTATTCTTTTTATTTTTAATATTGCATTTTAGTGTACGAGATATAATTTTCTTGTTTTTATAATTTTTCATTTATATATATATATATATATATACACACACACAAACTCAGAATGGTCCCCTGAGAAACTTATATGTTAAACACAGACCGTGCGTGGAACAAGGAACTCTTCTGGGAAAATTAAATCCACTATAGTCCGAATAAGTAATGGTAAATGACAAATACCATAGTTTTTTCTTTTTCATGATGCTAGCCCGACGTGGGCAACGGGTCTCTCGCAAAGAGGTCCCATAAAATAGCTTCCCTCACCAGCTATCTGCAAAGCAGACAGGATCCAGCTGGAACCTGTCTGCTTTGCAGATAGCTGGTGAGGGAAGCTATATTTATGGGACCTCTTTGCGAGAGACCCGTTGCCCACGTCGGGCTAGCATCATGAAAAAGAAAAACTATGGTATTTGTCATTTACCATTACTTATTCGGACTATAGTGGATTTAATTTTCCCAGAAGAGTTCCTTGTTCCACGCACGGTCTGTGTTTAACATATATATATATATATATATATATATATATATATATATATATATATATATATATGTTAACCCCCCCCTTTATGGCCCTGAGTCGGTTCGGATTCGACGGGGGGGTTCTGGTTCGGAGGCAACAACGGATGTTTCTTCTTTATACTTTTCTATAATTCTTTCTAATTCTTTTCTTCCAATAATAGAAGATAGCCCAACTCGAGGGAGGAAAATAAAAACTTTCTCTTACTTTGGTTTACTTCTTAAAAATTACAGGTACTCTGAATTTACAGGGGTAGAGGTTCGACCTCTTTCGACCATGGCTCAGGCCGGAATCTAAAAATATATTAAGGAGGCAAGGGGCCTCTGCCCCCTCCTAATGAGGTGCTAATCTGAAGTACAATGATTAAGTGCTAATCAGAAGTCTAATGCAGAAGTGCAATAAATGAAGTGGTCCTAATTTTACAAGTACATGCATAATATAGCTTAAATGTTTTGGGGGAGGACAGTTGAAGGTTAAATTTCCCCCCTTTTTTAAACACATGATTTCAACTAAAAAGAATAAAAAATATAAAAATAAAAAAGAACAACTATCGCTGATTCTACATTCCTGAAAGCGATATAATTTCGTATTAGCACATAAGCACAATTTTGAGTACATGACTGAGTACGTATTAATTTTGGTTCATTACAATTACGATTACAATTACTAATCAATTCATATTCACTTATTATTGTTTTAATTACAATTCCATTAAAGTACATTCTTACATGATAAATTAAATCATTACATTTAATTACAATTTTAGCAAATTGTTAATTGACATATCTACTACTGAAATAATCTAAATAGGTGATACCATTGATATAATGAAGGGGAGTTAACCGTTGTTCTATAATTTAAAGGGGATTAACAACAATGTTATATATTTATAGTTAACAATAATTACGCCAAATTATGTTAAATAATATTAGAACCTGGTTGGTTATCAGAGTTTGAAAGTCTAATTAGCCAGCGATGAGGAAAGCGGAGGAAAATACGATATTTATGATAACGTAATACATAAGTAATACGGAATTTGAAGGACAGTTAGGTAGAAATAGTAAGTACAAGTAATGAGAACGGGGATAACTATGTGACGTAAGCCGATCACGAACTAGTGGCCAGGCAGAGAAACAATACAGCATATTATAATAACATAACACATAATATAACATAACACATGATAATGTTATAAATTCGAATCAAAGCGAAAGGAGACTTTTTAACTTTGAGCGTTCGAATTCTGCTGCGATGAGCGGAAAGTGATCTTGCTAAGCATTTATTCGAGTTCATCTCGGGAGGTCAATATAATTAAAAATAAAAATGAAAAAAATAATACGAGAACGTTTTTCGCGTTCCCGAACGAACTGCGAAAGTTTTGCATTTCATGATTGACACGAGTAAAGATGATTATTTAATAAAAATTACATACGATAATGGTCAAGCTAAAATATGGACGTATGGGGGCGGGGATGAGATGCAAGACAATTCATAATTAATTATAATAACTTTAATAACAAATGGAAAATGGATAATGGATACGACTAAACCATAGAAAGGGTAGATCGTAGGTTGTGACATGAACAAAAATAGGAAGCTACAAGTAAAATTATTATCCAAACTCGCGTTAAGCGATTTTGGTTCTTATGTAAAAATGGACAATGAATTCATATAATGATGGTGTAGGAATTGTTCATTGTTCACTTTTTACTTTACATTACTCTCCCCTTTTAAAATGATATTTATACAATAATTTAATAGGGTACCATTAGTTACAATACAAATTTTATACAGAACGATTTCGCGTGGTCGAGTACAATGCAGAGTATCCAAATTTTTTTTTTTTTTTTAAATGACACTTGCTTACAGAATATAAAAAAATCAGATTAATACTTTAGTTTAAACAAACATTTAATAGGATTAATACATTAATTTAGACAACCAATTAAGTTAGACAAACAATGATATTGTAAAATTTTTAGCAAAATTTTATTTTATTTTATTTTTTTTCTGTGGGGAAAATTACATTCACAATGAATAGGTAAAAGGGAAAAATATAAATCGTACAATCTATAAGCTAATTTTTATTGACTAGTGTAGGTAAAAATCGAATTACGTAATGGATGATGTATAGACCTGTGGTCAAATGTGTAGGGATTTGGAAGTTTTTTTTTAATTAAAGTTTAAAAATTATGTATAATAATTTAAGATGGGTTTAGGGTTATATATATATATATATATATATATACACACATTTACGTTAAGGAATAGATAAAACAACTTAATAAATGCATGAACGAGGATTTATATATAGTAAGCAAAAATTATTAAGATTATAACGATGATGTTTGCATACGAGTTTTTAATGCAAAAGCGACTGAAGGGACGGAACGTAAATGAATTCGAATATGTGTCAAAAATAATAAAATTCAATTAGTATTATAGATTTTACATAATTAATCAGTTACACGTATAAGGTAATTAAAAAAACGAACTTAGAGGACTTACAATTAATGAAAGTACATCTCTCGTTTTTAAAAATTGAATTTTGACACACAATTAATGTCGACAACTAAAATTCATAGCCATATACTGTAGTAGTATGTCAATTTGACTATAATTTTCGTTTGATACCTTACAATTGGTACAATAACAATTTAAGGACAGTTACTCACGATTAATTGAACAAAATAAAAATAAAATACAAATTAAAAATATAAATCAATTATGCATTTCAACGAGCTAAATATAATTTTATAATATTCTAAAAAAAATAAAAGTAAATCGAGTCATAGATAAATTTCGATCAAGAATAAAAAAGTTATTGAAATGAAAGGGAAGCATTTCGAACAATCTTTTCTTTTAATAATTTCAATTAAATTTTATATTAAAAATTATTTTTAGATAATAAAAGAAAATATTAAAAAGGTTTAATAATTTTTGCCTGTTAAGTAGAAAAATTATACTTTTTCGTTGAATGTTGATAGAATTTGAATTATTTGATATTTTAGTCTGAAAACTTGTTTGCATATAGACAAATACATCTGTTTTATTGCGTAGAAGTTTTATTACAAATTAAATGACTGAATTTTAGGGTATGTGCGGTCATACGGGTAAATTTCCCGATCGTACAGAGCAGGATAAATTAGGTACATGATCGATTAATTGTTACGCTATTTCTGTCATCATATAATCAAATAATTATAAAACTCGTTAAAAACTTTTGTAAAAACGGTTTTGGTCGACACTGGGTTCAACTGGGGTTGGGGAGTTAAAATAAAAATAAAAATAAAAAAACAAAGTTTGGAGTACTACATTCGGGGGAATTGAGTGACTAAGCCGGCGATATAAGTCTGAAATTGACAATAAGTTTTTCGTAAGCACTTTGCTTTTTTTTTTTTTTTTTTTTTTTTTTTTTTTTAAAGATTGCTTGTCACACTACTTAGAACAAAAACTAAAAAAAGTTGAAACAAAACGGAGGGACGGCATGTTCCTCATATACATTACAATAATTACCAAAATCGTTACAAACAATTGTAAAAACGGTTTTGTGGCAATTAATGAATTACATAACTATATATCTATATACGTAACAATGGCATGAAAAGAAAAGACAGATAGGTAAATTTTCTTCTCACAAACACAAAAAAAGGTTGAATTAAATTCTCTTGAACAACAAAAAAAAGGTTGAATTCAATTGACTGCATTGAAAACTAACTTGGGACTCAAAATAAAAATGACTTGGAATAAATCTCTCTGACTTGGAATAAATCTCTCTAACTTCAAATAAAACTCTCTGACTTGAAATAAATCTCTCTGACTTCAAGTAAAACTGACTTGAGCTCTATCAAGTATTCTGAAACTGAAAATGAAACTGACTTGAACTCTTATCAAGTAGTATCTTGAAACTGAAAATGAAACTGACTTGAACTCTTATCAAGTAGTATCTTGAAACTGAAAATGAAACTACTGACTTGAACTCTTATCAAGTAGTATCTTGAAACTGAAAATGAAACTGACTTGAACTCTTATCAAGTAGTATCTTGAAACTGAACTGTCTAACTTGAAACTGCTTCAAGTATTTCTATAAATCTCTAAACTCTCTCTAAACTCTGTAAACTCTCTCTCTCTTAATTTGCAAGTCAATTCAATTCAGTAATTGAAGAAAAATTTGCAAACAAAAAATAAAAAAAATGTAAACAATATTTCACTCTGGTATTATTATGTTTGGTACATAAAATAAAATTATTCTATACTGAATATAACAGTGAAAATAACTGAAAATAACTCTGTTACAATTAACTTTGTTACAATTAACTTTGTTACAATTAACTCTATTACAATTAACTCTATTACAATTACTGTTTCAATAAAAAAAAGTGTATCACTGGTGTCTGAAGTGTTCACTGTGTTTTGGTGTTAAATTCTGGCTCCATACTAAATATTAACTGTTAATAATACTGATTTTTCAAATGTTTATAATTACTTAAAAAACAAACTGATTTTTCAAAATTTTCTATGGGGAAATCCTTGAGACGTGTCCTGAAGACGTCTTGCTGGCTACTTGTTCCTGGGTGAAAACTAGACGTGGAGAACTTGGAGTCGTGACACACCGATCAAGGGTGGATGTTACGAACTAGAAGTCGTGACACGCCGGTCGACTGGTTTTATCCTGATGCAGGGTAATTTCTATCTTGGCCAAAGAGTGGCCTCTTCTTAAAATAATCTTCTTAAAATCTTCTTTTTATCCTGATGCAGGGTAATTTCTATTCTTGGCCAAAGAGTCGCCTCTTCTTAAAATATTCTTAAAATCTTCTTTTTATCCTGATGCAGGGTAATTTCTATCTTGGCCAAAGAGTGGCCTCTTCTTAAAAATCTTCTTGTTAAACAACTTCTTGTTAAACATCTTCTTGTTAAACATCTTCTGGTTAAACATCTTCTGGTTAAACATCTTCTGGTTAAACATTTTCTGGTTAAACATCTTCTGGTTAAACATCTTCTTGTTTTTAAAATCTTCTTGTTTTTAAAATCTTCTTGTTTTTAAAATCTTCTTGTTTTTTTTTTTTAAATCTTCTTCTAAAAATCTTTTTCTTATCCTGGTAAAGGGTCGCCAGTTTGTTAGAATCCTCTTCTTAAAATAATCTTCTTATCTTCTTCTTATCCTGGCTGGGTCTGGGGTGTCTCGTATAGACGAGGCGTTCTTGTTAAGGGGCAAGGGGCCTCTGCCCCCTCCCCCGCAGCGAGGCTGCAGTCCAAAGAAGAGTCTCGATGAAGAAGTTCTCTGATGAAGAGCAATAAATGAAGTGCTAATCAGAAGCGCTAATCTGAAGTACAATGATGAAGTGCTAATCAGAAGTCTAATGCAGAAGTGCAATAAATGAAGTGGTCCTAATTTTACAAGTACATGCATAATATAGCTTAAATGTTTTGGGGGAGGACAGTTGAAGGTTAAATTTCCCCCCTTTTTTAAACACATGATTTCAACTAAAAAGAATAAAAAATAAAAAAATAAAAAAGAACAACTATCGCTGATTCTACATTCCTGAAAGCGATATAATTTCGTATTAGCACATAAGCACAATTTTGAGTACATGACTGAGTACGTATTAATTTTGGTTCATTACGATTACAATTACTAATCAGTTCATATTCACTTATTATTGTTTTAATTACAATTCCATTAAAGTACATTCTTACATGATAAATTAAATCATTACATTTATTTACAATTTTAGCAAATTGTTAATTGACATATCTACTACTGAAATAATCTAAATAGGTGATACCATTGATATAATGAAGGGGAGTTAACCGTTGTTCTATAATTTAAAGGGGATTAACAACAATGTTATATTTATAGTTAACAATAATTACGCCAAATTATGTTAAATAATATTAGAACCTGGTTGGTTATCAGAGTTTGAAAGTCTAATTAGCCAGCGATGAGGAAAGCGGAGGAAAATACGATATTTATGATAACGTAATACATAAGTAATACGGAATTTGAAGGACAGTTAGGTAGAAATAGTAAGTACAAGTAATGAGAACGGGGATAACTATGTGACGTAAGCCGATAACGAACTAGTGGCCAGGCAGAGAAACAATACAGTATATTATAATAACATAACACATAATATAACATAACACATGATAATGTTATAAATTCGAATCAAAGCGAAAGGAGACTTTTTAACTTTGAGCGTTCGAATTCTGCTGCGATGAGCGGAATGTGATCTTGCTAAGCATTTATTCGAGTTCATCTCGGGAGGTCAATATAATTAAAAATAAAAATGAAAAAAATAATACGAGAACGTTTTTTCGCGTTCCCGAACGAACTGCGAAAGTTTTGCATTTCATGATTGACACGAGTAAAGATGATTATTTAATAAAAATTACATACGATAATGGTCAAGCTAAAATATGGACGTATGGGGGCGGGGATGAGATGCAAGACAATTCATAATTAATTATAATAACTTTAATAACAAATGGAAAATGGATAATGGATACGACTAAACCATAGAAAGGGTAGATCGTAGGGTTGTGACATGAACAAAAATAGGAAGCTACAAGTAAAATTATTATCCAAACTCGCGTTAAGCGATTTTGGTTCTTATGTAAAAATGGACAATGAATTCATATAATGATGATGTAGGAATTGTTCATTAACAATTTGCTAAAATTGTAATTAAATGTAATGATTTAATTTATCATGTAAGAATGTACTTTAATGGAATTGTAATTAAAACAATAATAAGTGAATATGAACTGATTAGTAATTGTAATCGTAATTGTAATGAACCAAAATTAATACGTACTCAGTCATGTACTCAAAATTGTGCTTATGTGCTAATACGAAATTATATCGCTTTCAGGAATGTAGAATCAGCGATAGTTGTTCTTTTTTTATTTTTTTATTTTTTATTCTTTTTAGTTGAAATCATGTGTTTAAAAAAGGGGGGAAATTTAACCTTCAACTGTCCTCCCCCAAAACATTTAAGCTATATTATGCATGTACTTGTAAAATTAGGACCACTTCATTTATTGCACTTCTGCATTAGACTTCTGATTAGCACTTCATCATTGTACTTCAGATTAGCACCTCATTAGGAGGGGGCAGAGGCCCCTTGCCTCGAGTTGGGCTATCTTCTATTATTGGAAGAAAAGAATTAGAAAGAATTATAGAAAAGTATAAAGAAGAAACATCCGTTGTTGCCTCCGAACCAGAACCCCCCGTCGAATCCGAACCGACTCAGGGCCATAAAGGGGGGGGTTAACATATATATAAATAGGCCTCCATAAAAAATCTTTGTTGGTAGGATTAAATAATATTTTAAATAATATTTAAATTACTACAATTACTATAAATACTATTTTTTTTTACATAATGTACTTATTTATTTTACCTGAGTAGTATGGCCCTTAAGCATTAGGCTTTACTGGGCTCTCAAATTAATTATAAGATAAAAGCATTTCATATATAGGTAGTTATGATTTGGTAGTAAAAATAGTATGGTTATGATTACATACAAGATAAGACAAGGTTTATAGTTATGTATAGGGAATTTCTTAGGACAGACAAACTTGTATTTGACATAGTAAATAAATTCTGTTAGCTGTATAGTCTAGGGTGGATCGATTTTACATTTTTTTCGATTTCCATATTCTAATAGAGACAAAAACTTGCGCATGCATGAGAAAATAGCCTCTGCAAAATCTTAGCTTAATAGGTAATCATCTTCTGCCCCCGGCAGAGCGATGAAAATCATATTGTAGTAGTCAAAAACGTATTTTTAAACCCTAGCCTAGAGTCATAAAATTTTGCGTGTGTGTTATTTCATGCCTAAGCAACGATATAAATGCTATGGGTAATATATAAATGCATTATTTAAGACAAAGAGCCGATCTGAAAATATGTATATTATACATATTTTCAGATCGCTCTTTGTCTTAAATAATGCATTTATATATTTCCCATAGCATTTATATCGTTGCTTAGGCATGAAATAACACACACGCAAAATTTTATGACTCTAGGCTAGGGTTTAAAAATACGTTTTTGACTACTACAATATGATTTTCATCGCTCTGCCGGGGGAAGAAGATGATTACCTATTAAGCTAAGATTTTGCAGAGGCTATTTTCTCATGCATGCGCAAGTTTTTGTCTCTATTAGAATATGAAAATCGAAAAAAATGTAAAATCGATCCACCCTACGCTGAGTGTATACATTAAATCTTGGCTAACGTAATAGTTATGAAAACTTCGGTACTTAGAGTTAATAGTAAATATAACAGTTAGACAAGAAAAAGTAAACCCAACAAACAGACAAGTAATACAGTATTTAATCCCTAAATGCATGAGTATGATTTCAGTATTATTTTTTAAAATTCTTAAAAATTTCTTAAAAACAACCTGAATTTTGTATGGCCATAAGTGAAGATCTTCGTGGAGTATATGTCCGAGACTTCTTGGGCTAATATCACTTTCTGCTGAAAGGCGACGGATCTACTTCTTCGAACTTCGATGTCCTCATTGTACGACGTCTCATGGGCTTAGGTGGACGAACACTACTATCTTCATAAAATTTTCTGACGAAAGAGGGAATGGTGTTACGACACGAGGCATTTCTGCGTGAAAATTCCCTCCTGAATGCTCGCGAAGTTGCAACAACAGAGCCTAATTTAATATAGAGTTCTACAATTTTAGCTGGTCGTAATGTTCCACCATTCAAATCTCGAGGGCTTCACCTGTAACGCATAAAAATAAATAATTAATTATACAGATATTTCTTTAAAATACAGTATATACAATAAAAATGTGTCACAAATAAATGCCACACCATATATATATATATATATATATATATATACACACACACAGCGGGTTCGAAGTCTGTCTCCTAAGCGAGAAGTTAATAAATCAAGTCGGCTTAACGAAAGGTATAGAACTTTCTGACAAGAACTGCACGGCAGTAAATGCAAATAAGCTCGAAACCTTAGGACAAATAACATTAAAATTTCAAATTTTAAACAAAGCTTATAAAGCAGTGGCATTTGTTGTAAAATCACTACCAATGAATATAGATTTAATGCAAGAAGCCGATTTTATAACCCAAAATGAAGTGACCCTTCAAGGTTCTAAGGAAGGTATTCGAGTGAGTGTTTAAGGTTCAAAGTTTATCCTTGTAGTGGTAGGAATCCTCCATCGCTCTGAGAATAATCTCCACTTTTGTAATAAAGAATTTAGTATATCTGATAAAACAATGTTTAATGATATTCCCTTAATACGGAACCAAAATACTGTACCTATAACCCCTTTAACTTATGCATTTCTTAAATTTAGACATGGCATTCCATTAGAAATTGGGACTACTTTAATAATTTCTGATTTAGACACACCCTCTGAGCTAACGGTAACCTCACACCTGAAACCACTGATCTAGATGTTGACTTTGAGTGGCTAAGAAGAATTTCCTCAGAGTGCGATTTATTGACACCATTATTGTGCGTTATATTTTAGAGAAGATTTGTAGAAATGATTTGTTATAATGTTTCAGACCAACAAAGACCCTAGGATCTACTCATGGCTGGTCTACCTAACTGTGTTCGTAATTGTGTGTTGTGCATGTCCTCCGTGGTGGCGTAGAGAACCTACAGTTTTATGTGGATTCCGAACCACAAAGCCTTAAACTTAGTTTAAACTATACCCAATCTATCAACATATTCGTCTAATCGATTTTTAAACATGTTTATAGAGGTGCTACTAATTACTTCTACCGGAAAACTATTCCACCTATTTACTCTTCTATGCGTAAAAAAGTTTTTGGCAACTGCTGTCTCGAACCTTCTACTTGTCAACTTACACCCATTATTTCTAGTCCTATTATATCGAGATATTTCGAAAAAGTTATCTCTATCTACGTTATCGAACCAAATTCATAATTTTAAAAACCTGGATTAGATCACCCCTTAGTCTCCTAGTCTCGAGTGTAGGCAATTTTAACTCCTTAAGCCTATCCTCGTACGACTTTGAAGTAAGCGACGGAATCATCTTAGTTGCTCGTCTTTGAACTCTTTCGATTTTGTCTATATCTTTTCGCATATGTGGATTCCAAAATTGGATCGCGTACTCCAAATGGGGTCTAACTAATGACTTATAGAGAGGAACAATAATATCGCGCGATTTGTACTCAAAATTCCTAGCTATAAAACCTAGCACTTTGTTCGCTTTATTGACCGCTGCTGTACTTTGTTTCGCTACTTTTAAATCACCAGTGACTATAACTCCTAAATCTTTTTCCTGCTCTACGCTTGTTAACTCCTTCCCTGACATACTATACGCAAAATTACCGTTACGCGAACCTATATGTAAAATTTTGCACTTATCGACGTTAAATCTCATTTGCTGCCATGTGACTGACCAATCAATGATTTTATTCAGATCTTCCTGGATTTTACCTCTATCTTCGTCATTAATCGCCCTACCACCCAGCTTCGTGTCATCCGCAAACTTTGAAACTGTACTGACTAGGCCGACATCTAAATCGTTAAAATATATATAAGAAAAAGCGAGGGGTCCAATGCAGAACCCTGAGAAACGCCGCTCGCTACATTAGCCCAACACGACTCCGCTCCATCAACGACCACCCTCTGTTTCCTACCTCGCAACCACTCTTCTAGCCAATTTATTACTGCACCCTTGATTCTATGAGCCTTAGTGTTTTCAATGAGTCTTTTGTGCGGTACGGTGTCAAACGCTTTTTGAAAATCTAAATACACTACATCTACCGTCCGATGACTATCATAAACCTCAACCACGCTTTGAAAAAACTCTAAAAGATTAGTTAAGCAAGATTTGTTTCCCCTAAAACCGTGCTGCGTATTTCTAACCAAGTTATGCAATTCTAAGTGTTCGACTATACGATCCTAATTATTGATTCCAGTAGCTTACCTACAACAGACGTTAAACTGATTGGCCTATAATTGAACTGATTGGCCTATAAACCGTTATGAATAGGAAATTTATAGAGACTAGGCGACACTTCTTCAGTGTATTTAATTAAGGACTCTTATTTAATTTTTTTATGAGTTCCACAGCAACTATTAGATTATTTATAAAGAATATTTTATAGAGAATGATTTATGTATTATAATTTAAAATTCATTAGACTCAAATTACACAATTATAGTTAAATGCCAGTATCCAAATAAACTAGAGTCAGATTCAGAGCCACTCCCGAGTGAATTCCACTCTAACAAACAAGCTCCCCATAATGTGGCAAATCCTGAAGACCAGCGGTTCTCAAACTTTTTCTTCTTCTGTACCCCTTGAATTCTTTCACGGGATTTTCTGGATTTTCGAAAGAAATAGAGGATTTTTACTTTCTTTACGACCTTGTGACTCGTGGCCGTTTGTTAATCGTATATAAAATTAAAAGGGTTATATTTTCAGGACCCCTTCGCGTACCCCCTAAGATTCCCTCGCGTACCCCAGTTTGAGAACCACTGCTGAAGACGTTCGCAGCTCTCCGGCTATCTCTGGTTGAAGCTCGAGGCGTGATGCTCGCCTTAAGTATTTCCTCAGAATTGCATAACAATTAAGAAGTGTCCTGTCGCTAAGGGACAAAAACGAGATGAACTATTATTTCAATTAATAATTTAATAAAAAAAATTTAGCGTAGGAGGCTGGGTTCTGTGGGTACATTATATAACCAGCTGGAAATGCGTCGGGTGCTTAAATCCTGATTTTAATGCTCTGCAAGACTCCATTATACAATATATATATATATATATATATATATATATATATATATATATATATATATACAGGGCGTCCCAAAAAAATGTATACACACTTTAACAGCTGATAGCTCAATTGATGTTTCTTTCTTTCCAAGTTAAGCCCATTAGAATTAATAATGGCAGTCAAACTAAGCTTTGAACAAAGGAAATTCATTCTAAAATGCTACTGGAAGTGTGAAAACGCAGTTGAAGTGCAAAGACAGTTTAGGAGGGAGTTTCAAACAGATCCACCAACGCGACTTACCATCACTCGAATTAGAGATAAGTTTGAAGCCGATGGAACTGTTCAGAATGTCCACAAGAAGCGTTCCGGAAGACCACGGACATCGACAAGCCCCACAAAGCAAGAAAGAGTACTGGAAACGTATCACCAAAGTCCAAGAAAATCTGTGCGGCAAGCGAGTCGTGAGGTAGGAATTTCAGAATCGTCTGTCCAACGCATTTTGAAGCGCTGTCAATGGAAAAGTTACATTCCAAGATTAGTCCATGCTATTAATGAAGATGATCCGGACCGAAGAGTGGAGTATTGCGAGTGGTACTTGGCACGATGTGGATGTGGATTGGACGAAGGGGTTTCGTAGAATACCCTCCGCGTTCACCAGACCTCACACCACTAGACTTTTTTTTTATGGGGATACTTAAAAGACAAAGTCTACGCTATAAAACCTGCAACAGTCGCTGAATTGAGAGCAGCCATTGAACGAGAATGCACACAAATACCAAACGAAATGTTTCGTGATGTTTGCGATTCCATTGCTTCGCGTTATCAGCAGTGCCTGGACCAGAACGGACGTCAGTTTGAAAACAGGCGTTGACAAAACAATTAAATAATGTCTGTAGATTCTATTACATTTTGAAAATGAAATGTATTTTAATAAACACTGCCTTTATAATTATTTAAAGTGTGTATACATTTTTTTGGGACGCCCTGTATATATATATATATATATATATATATATATATATATATATATATATACTAAATAAAAAATATTCTGCACCGTCCCAAAGTTGAACGCGACAAAAATATTCAGGAAAACTATTAGTGCCATAAAATATTAATAGCAATAAAAAATTTGGTACTTACGTATTATCGGGACTACCAAACTGTTATTATGTATTTTTGCTCTCGTCATTTTCGTTTAAACTAACGAAAATATCACAACTTCCCAAACCAATCATCAGGGGCGTACAGTTGACCTAACCGGGCATTCAGTTCATTTTCCGTTTTATTTTGTTTTTCGTAGCTAACCTAACCTAAAATCTTTCCTTTTTTCAGATCATTAGAAATTTTCAACCATGAAAGTACGGTTGGTGTGAGTGCCTAATAC
The DNA here is from genome assembly GCA_023014485.1 of Bathynomus jamesi. Classification (NCBI taxonomy): domain Eukaryota; kingdom Metazoa; phylum Arthropoda; class Malacostraca; order Isopoda; family Cirolanidae; genus Bathynomus; species Bathynomus jamesi. The sequence goes on from JAJOZX010008729.1 coordinate 111,549, forward strand.
GAAAAGATCAGAAGATATTTAGGTGAAATAACCAATATTAACCTGTTAGGTTAATTGAATGCCCGGTTAGGTTAATTGAATGCCCGGTTAGGTTAATTGAATGCCCGGTTAGGTCAACTGAATGCCCAGTTAGGTCAACTGAATGCCCGGTTAGGTCAACTGTACGCCCTTGATGATTGGTTCGGTTAAGTTGTGATATTTTCGTTAGTTTAAATGAAAATGGCAAGCGCAAAAATACATAATAAACAGTTTGGTACTCTCGATAATATGTAAGTACCAAAAACTTTACTGAAAATACGATAACACGTTAATATTTTTGTACATCTTCCATTTGCTTTTATTACTTCTTTAACCCTTCGAGACATGGTATTTACAAACTGCTCGCAAATGTCATTGCCAATCCTCTCATTCCTTATTTAATTTTTCATGTAGGCCAGATTTCCATGAAAATTGTTTCTGAACATTTTTCTTAGAATTTCCCACAAGTGTTTAATAGGGTTCCAGTTTAGAGGCTGAGGAGGCCACTCGAGAGAGCGCAATACTTCTTTCGCAAGCCACTCTTGCTGACACGTGATGTATGTATGACATAGGGGAGGGGCACTGTCCTGTTGAAAAATAGCGTCAGATTTCATCGATTCCGAAAATAATTTGTCGATGGAGGAATTCAAAACCTTTCCAAGCGTGTCTGTATTGGTTTGAAAGTTTATTCGGCTTTCGCGTGGAAACATTTTTCCAACTCCTGATGAAGACATGCATACCAAGACTATGATGTTGCCTCCTCTAACTTTGACTGTCCAGGACAATTATCATTTTAGGTCATTCCTTCTCTCCTTTATAAAAAGACTGGACCTGAGGTTCCAAAAATTGTCAAAAGAAAATAGAATTATTGGGCATAACACAGACATAAACTATAATTCGGTGAATATAAGGGGTTCCAAAAAACCTTACCCCCACCATTTGCAGCTTACATGTTTACTTATATCGAAATAGTTTTTAGTGATTATAAAAATATATAAAATTCTTTATTTATTGCTGGTAATAAAATTACTCTAGCTGATAAAGTGATAATATAATGGCTTCTCAATTAATTGGTGATTCGGAGAGGCAACGTATGATAGATCGCGTACGAGCAATAACATTTCGGGAAGCTCGTGATGCCGGAGCCACCTTTATAACACGTTCATGGGTTGCCAAAAAGTTGCGAAGAAGTGAGGACTTCGTCAAAAGAAATTGGAATAAAACTTTGGATGAATGTGAAATGGATACAACCAAATCTGGGCGCCCAAATTTGCCACTTTCTCAGGAAACAAAGAACATTGAAAGCGGTACGCGTAAGCGGAAAAACAGCTGTGCTAAACTTTCTAGAGAGATCGAAGTGTTGAGAGTGTAGTGAATACTCTTATTTTAGTTTCAAGATAAATGTTAATTTTACCGTCTTGAATTTCGGAATAGCTATAAATTCATTTTAAATTAGTTACCCATCATAATTCAATTGTAAACCACATTAATACTAATTTTATGTATACTGTATTATTTTATTGTATGTAAACATAATTAATTATATATCACAATTGTCAGTTAATTATTTATATTCAAATAATTATTTTAATCTAATACCATGTCCATTTTGCAAATAAATAATAGAAATCCAAGGGTTATATTTTCCATCCTTGGTACTGTCGCAGTTTCGCCTAACGGACTCAATACGGCTAGTGAGATAATCACTGGTTGGCACTTAACCAGCGGCAGTGCTTATGGCTACATCATCCAGGTTAACCTATACCGGATAGATGCGCTACGGTCCCAAGCCGTAGCTTGCCTAGGCCCAACGACGACGACGACGAAAACCAACAATTGGTGACCCCGGAGTTGGATTCCCCCCTTTTACCCGAACGACTAGGACTAGACTGTAACGTCGTTCGTGCCCATCACCCCTTCACCCGAGCGACTAGGACCAGACTGTAACGACGCTCGTGCCCTCTGCCCTCACCCCTGCCCGTGCGCTCTGTGCCTGCGCTCGTCTCAACCTCCACTCCTTCGTTGGTAACTTGTCGTCTTGCTTGTACGTCAGCAAGCATAGGAGAAGATGCCTGACGACGCTGGTGCCATCCCCCACTTGAGCGTAAAGCTCCCCGTCTTCTGGCCGGGTGATCCATTTATTTGGTTCCACCAAGTGGAATCACAATTCAACTTGGGAAGGATCACCGCTAGCAGGACAAAATACGATCATGTTTTGTCCTCTCTACCAGCGAGCATCATCTCTGAAGTCCGTGACGTCATCGTGTCTACTTCCACGAGTGAGGACCCATACAACGATCTGAAGTCTGCCATCCTGTGCCGCACCACTGTCTCCGAGCGTGAGAAACTACATCAGTTAATCTCAAAAGAAGAACTTGGAGACCGTAAGCCCACTCAAATGCTGAGGGCTATGCAGTGCGCTCTAGGCGAACGCGCACAAACCTTCGATAAGGACATCTTTAGACAGTTGTTCTTGCAGAAACTTCCTCCATCAGCTCAGCGTGTCTTGGCCACTATGGATCCTGCTACTCCAGTTGATAAACTAGCAGAAACTGCCGACAAAGTAGTGGAGATTGACACAGCTCCGGTCAACAACGTGAACACACAATCGGAACTGGAGTTGAAAGTGGAAGAGTCAAGTCAACAACTCAACCACGTTTGTTCTCTGCTACAAAATCAACGGCAAAGAAGCCATTCTCGGTCAAGATTTACGAAGAGGCATCGTTCGAGTTCCGGGAAGATCTGCTTCTACCACTCTAAATTTGGAAAGAAGGCTAGGAAGTGCATCTCCCCTTGCAATCTTTCGTCGGAAAACCCCAGCAGCGAGTCCTAATGGCGTCTAGTAATCGCACTGCCAACCTGTTATTCATAAAGGACAGGAACTCTGGTGTCAATTTCTTGGTCGATACCGGAGCGTCAGTCAGTGTATTCCCTCAAAAATCTGGTCATACGCACTCGGAATCTCCGCCTCTATACGCTGCTAACGGTTCACGCATACCCACGTACGGTACTCAGTCGCGTGAACTAAACTTGGGCCTTCACCGATCCTTCAAGTGGATTTTCATCTGTGCTCAAGTGCAGCATCCCATAATCGGCGCTGACTTCCTCCAGCATTTCAAACTCCTGGTGGATCTTGACAAGCGACGCTTATGCGACCAGGCCACACTGCTTTCTGTTCTTGCCAAACAGGTTGCCCTTCCGGACGCCTCGAACTCTGCACTTTCCCTCGTTCCCCCTAATTCCATGTACCAGTGCCTTTTCCAGCGATATCCAGGAATTCTTCAACCGATGCAGATGGGTGATACCATTAAGCACACCATTACCCATCACATTACAACAAAAGGTCCCCCTGTGTTTGCAAAACCCAGACGTCTTGCCCCGGACAAACTGAAAGCTGCCAAATCGGAATTCCAGCTTATGATAGATCTTGGGATAATAAGACCTTCCAAAAGCAGTTGGTCCTCTCCCCTACACCTGGTCCAGAAGAAGTCAGGAGACTGGAGACCATGTGGGGATTACCGGTTTTTGAATTCGACAACCATCCCGGACCGATATCCGGTACCAAATGTCCAAGACTTTACTTCTCTTCTCCACGGCAAATCTATCTTCAGTAAAATAGACCTCGTTAAGGCTTTCCACCACATTCCCGTAGAGCCTTCGGATATTCCCAAGACTGCAGTTTGTACACCATTTGGGTTATTCGAATTTGTGAAGATGCCGTTCGGGCTACGGAATGCTGCGCAAACCTTTCAGAGGTTTATAGATGAGGTCACCAGAGGCTTAGACTTTGTTTATGCCTCATCGATGATTTGCTTGTGGCCAGCTCAACGGAAGAGGAACATAAGGAACATCTTTCACTCCTCTTTCAACGCTTAGAACAATACGGTGTTACTATTAATGCATCTAAGTGTGTGTTTGCACAGCCAACCTTGGAATTTCTTGGTCACACGATTTCGCAGCACGGAATTACCCCCCTTCAGGACAAGTGTGAAGTGATAAAAAATTACCCTATGCCAAATAATCAGCGTGAGTTACGTCGGTTTCTAGGTTTGGTGAATTATTACCACAAGTTCATTAAAAACTGTGCCAGTGTTCTTGCTCCTCTACACGCTATGATCACACACAAACGCAAGGTAACGAAATTGGTATGGTGTAGCGATAGTTTACAGGCGTTCGACAATGCCAAAAATGCTATCAATAGTGCATTGTCTCTGTCATTTCCTATCAGTGATGCCCCCCTAACTCTGACGGTCGATGCATCAGATGTTGCGATCGGTGGGGTGTTGGAACAAACCATTAACGGTCAACAAGCACCCATCGCGTTTTACTCGAAAAAGCTGCAGCCAGCCCAAACGCGTTATAGTGCTTTCGGACGTGAACTTCTTGCTATTTACTTAAACGTGAAGCATTTTCAACATTTCCTTGAAGGCCGAGAGTTTTGTGTTTTTACCGACCACAAACCTTTGGTCACTGTCTTCAATAAAACAGCTGTAACCACTCTCCCAGAGTCATCAGGCAACTCGATTATATCTCGCAATTTACCACAGATATCCGCCACATCAAAGGTGTCTTGAACACTCCAGCGGATGCACTTTCAAGAATAGAGATTACTTCTGTTACCCTCAGCTCTACACTGTGGAATGCTATTGCACAGGATCAAGATAAGGATACGGAACTACAAGACCTGCTCAGAGAAGACTCCACTCACTCACTTTCCCTCAAGAAAATGAGTATGCCAGGATTGTCTGTGCCCCTCTATTGCGACGTATCAACAGCTGCTATTCGCCCTTATGTCCCTCCATGTCACAGACAAGCAGTCTTCACGGATCTTCATAAGCCCTCCCATCCTGGTATCCGTGCTTCGCAACACATGGTTACCTCTCGCTTTGTTTGGCCCTCGATGCGGAAGGATGTCAAACATTGGACCAAAACGTGCCTTGCCTGCCAGCGTGCCAAAGTCCAAAGGCACACCAGGTCCCCCTTTGACGCATTTCCGCCCCCATCCCAGCGATTTGAGGTAATTCATGTAGACATTGTTGGCCCTCTTCCAGTGATTCAAGGCCAACGTTATCTGCTCACCTGTCTCGACCGCTTTTCCAGATGGCCTGAAGCCATCCCACTTCCTGATATCCAAGCGGACACTGTTGCAAGAGCCTTTCTTCATGGATGGGTATCAAGATTTGGATTGCCGACAAAAGTCATCACTGACCAAGGTCGCCAATTTGAGTCTTCGCTTTGGAAGAAGTTTACCAGCTTGTTGGGTACAGTACATGCGCATACCTGTGCGTATCATCCGCAAGCTAACGGCCTCGTCGAACGCTTCCATCGCCAGCTGAAGTCATCCCTTATGTGTCACGAAGACTCCCATTGGATGGATAAGCTTCCACTCGTGTTGCTTGGTATTCGCTCTGCATTTAAGAGTGATCTGAAGACTACAGCGGCTGAACTAGTCTATGGAACAACACTGCGGCTACCAGGTGGCTACTTCACTGCAGGGGATAAGTCATGTGATCCTACGGAATTCGCTCAAACACTTTCCTCTCACATGCAGTCCCTTCAGCCTGTTCCCCCTCGATTGACTAGCCAACAGAACATCTTTGTTTCCCCAGCCCTCCAGTCTTGCACCCACGTTTTCGTTCGTGTACCTGTCCCAAAACGGCCTCTCCAATGTCCATATGACGGGCCCTATGAAGTTCTCCGACGTACGCGCAAATCATTTCTCATCCAGCGCGGTTCCAAGGTCGACAAGGTTTCTATCGATCGTCTTAAGCCTGCGTTTTTGGAATCAACCTTAAGCGAGGTACATGTAGCTACCAAAAAGGTCCAGGGGAAATCTGTGTCGTTCGGAACTCTTTGAACTTCCTCTCTGGTGGGGGAGTGTGTAGTGAATACTCTTATTTTAGTTTCAAGATAAATGTTAATTTTACCGTCTTGAATTTCGGAATAGCTATAAATTCATTTTAAATTAGTTACCCATCATAATTCAATTGTAAACCACATTAATACTAATTTTATGTATACTGTATTATTTTATTGTATGTAAACATAATTAATTATATATCACAATTGTCAGTTAATTATTTATATTCAAATAATTATTTTAATCTAATACCATGTCCATTTTGCAAATAAATAATAGAAATCCAAGGGTTATATTTTCCATCCTTGGTACTGTCGCAGTTTCGCCTAACGGACTCAATACGGCTAGTGAGATAATCACTGGTTGGCACTTAACCAGCGGCAGTGCTTATGGCTACATCATCCAGGTTAACCTATACCGGATAGATGCGCTACGGTCCCAAGCCGTAGCTTGCCTAGGCCCAACGACGACGACGACGAAAACCAACAAGAGGAAAGATCGTTAGTGGTGAGATCATTCGACTGTACCGTCATAGGCAAGGTTTATAAAGCCTTGGCATGAACTTCCAAAGCCAAGAAAAACTCAACTCAACTTAACATCGATGACAGAATGTCGCTTGCCCATTATCTTGAAGATTGGGATGTGGATGATTTCATGCATTTAGCTGTCTCCGATAAATTTTTTGTTTACGTAACACGTCGGCCTAACTACCAAAATGATCGAGTGTGGGCCACAACACCAGATGAAATCGATGACAATGAACATTATCGCGAATTATTAAAAAGTCCAGACTCTGTTGGTGTGTTTGTTTTGTTCACTGCAAAGAAGCTTATGTGGGTGCTGAAGCCAAATGGTCAGAGTTGGGATGGACAGTATTTTCGTGATATTATTCTATCCCAGCATGTCATTCCTTTTCTAAGAAACCCAAACAATGTTATGGATGTCGATCAGGTCACACTTCTGCACGATAAGGCCTCCTGCTTTAAGGCATTAGGCACTCAACAGTTGTTGCGGAACCATGAGATCGATTTCTTTGGAAATGAAGAATGGCCAGGAAATTCTCCTGACCTGAACGTCTGTGAATACATTGGATCAGTTATAAAGGCCAAGGTTGAATGTCTCTTGTTTCAAGAACCTGCAGCAAATCGATTTTCGAAGGATACAATGACGCAACACATTGAAACTGTTTTAGCAAATTTGCGTAACAATCAAGATCTATTCACGTCACTTTTGGCAAGCTACCCAAAGCGAATTCAGGCTGTCTTGGAAGCCAATGGCGGGAACACCAAGTTTTAATTGTTTCTCATTAAATGCAGGATTAAATTCTCTTTTGTAAGGTATGTTTAGTTTTACTGTACCTCTAATGGTTTAGGCCATGGGCGGGGGAGCTAAGGTTTATTGGAGCCCCGTACTTGCTGATAAAAAGGAGTAATCAAATTGTATGTCAAACTTTCGTCAGACCAAAGCGCTTCAGCTCAATCCTCAGAAGTCCAACTTTTTATGCTCTTTAGCCACTACAACATCCTTGTGCAGTTGATCACTGATAGTCAAACAGTTCACGTTGCCTTCTGTAGGTCAGAATGCAGGTCTAAAACTGGTTTTTTTAACAATCAATGAAGGAAATGAGTTTTAATAATTTATCCTCCTGTCTGATTGTCACCCTTTTCTGACTACTTCGATGCTTGTTGGTACGACACTCGGTCTCTTTAATGCGTTTTAGTGCTGTTTGAACGGCACATCTTGGGAAAACCCTTGATGGTAGTAATACCATTTGAGCTCTTTCACCTTTTCTTAATTCTTTTGTTTTTACAATTTTGTACACCCCTATAAAATCACGGGATTGAAACGAGATACTCAATGAATGTAGAAAACAAATCTAAAAGGTCTTTTCCAAAGTTTTTATTACTATTAACTATTAAAATTTTATCCGTGGTATCACCTTAATTTATCGTAAGCATTCATGAAATAGTTTTAAGACTACCTAATATTTTTTAATGAAGGTATATATATATATATATAATGTAGTGGTGGACCGGATGTCAGTTTTTCAACATCTGCGGATGCGGATCTTTAATTTCAATATCCGCGGATGCGGATATTTAGTTAATCTATCAATATAATATAGAATTATGAATATGTGACAATTTTTCAAATTTTGTGATATTACTATTATGGCAGGCAATGCATAAGAATTAAAATTAATATTAATGTTTTCGTTATGATAAAAATAATAACTCTCAAGAGTTTCAGCCACAGAAAATTCAATGAAACAAGTTTCATTCAGTTTTCTGTGTATTAATAATAATTAATACTTTACATGAAATGTGCATGACTGGGCCTTATAAGCTACTTTATAAGCTAATTTAATTGTAAATTGCATAATTTATTAGAGGTAATATCCGCATAACATCCGCAGTCAGAAGTGCGGATGCGGATGTTAAAAATTATGCGGATATAATGGTTGCAATGACAATTATAAATTAAAATATAAAATAAGTTGGAGTTGCGAATTGTTGTGATGTTGCAAAGGGGGTGAATAGACATATTCAGGAGGGGGGGGACGTTCTGGAGGATAGGGGGAGGCGCGTTTGTTATTACAACTATAACTTCCTTGGCTTGTTCCCAACCATACTACTCCTACTGATATAAATAAGTAAAAGCTTTTAAGATTACAGACAGTAATAATGAAATTAAAAATGAAAAGTTCTTTGTTTCAGCTTCAGTTCGTAATTTATATGGTAATGAGTAGTTTCTTGTTTGGAAAGTCAGCAATTGTTGTTTATATCCTTAACGGATTGACTGTATACTAATTCAATTATATAAACTTTATATAACTTTTTGGTTACTTTAAAATTATTATTATTATTATTGTTATTATTATTATTATTATTATTATTATTATCTTTAGTATTATGACAGGATTTTTATCCCGATTATAACAAGCATGAGCCAGTTGAACCACTTCATTTCCGGCGCATTACATACAAGAAAAGATAAAAGCACTACTCTTCATAACTTGAAAAAAATTATAATAACAATAATAACAACAATAATAATAATAATAATAATTTTATTGTTCTCTGATATATGTAGAAAGCATACAATAGGTGTACAGAGAATAGCATCGTCCTCGCAAAAAAGCAATGTATCTTGGAAACGAAGCGATTGCGGATTTATGTTCATAGGAACTTTTTTGTTCACTTTAACGTTCTGAATATGTATACTAATTTATGAAACATAATTTGCTCTCTCTCTCTCTCTCTCTCTCTCTCTCTCTCTCTCTCTCTCTCTCTCTCTCTCTCTCTCTCTCTCTCTCTATATATATATATATATATATATATATATATATATATATATATATATATATATACACGGTCTAACTTATCTTTGTCACGCAATTTGTTTTATGCGTAAATAAACTGACTTTTTTTTTATTTTAAACGCAATTCTAATCAACGTTAAAAGAAAATCAAGTGTGTCGTAATTTTGAAAGCTTTTTAATTTGTCTGAATATCCCAAAATAAATCTTAATCATAATAAAGAATGGACACATTTGAAATTGTTTCCGTTAAAAAAAAAATTGTAATTTGGATTATGATAAAAAAAAGATGTCTTTATAACATAGTCAGTGAGTTTTAGTTTTCTGTAAGAGGGTATTATATATATATATATATATATATATATATATATATATATATATATATATGGGATTGAACTCAGAATGGTCCCCTGAGGTTTTTTATGATACACACAGACCGTGCATGGAACAAGGAATTCTTCTGGGAAAATTAAATCCACTATAGTCCGAATAAGTTACGGTAAATGACAAACACTATAGTTTTTCTTTTTCATGATGTTAGCCCAACGTGGGCAACGGGTCACTCGCAAAGAGGCTCCAAAAATATAGCTTCCCTCACCAGCTATCTGCAAAGCAGATAGGATCCAGCTTTGGGATAGGATCTAGGGTTACAGCTACGCCTAGCCTACTATATTCAGGACCTCAATATAAGCAAAAAATTCGTTGATAGGCGTAGCTGTAACCCTAGATCCTGTCCCAAAGCTGGATCCTATCTGCTTTGCAGATAGCTGGTGAAGGAAGCTATATTTTTGGGACCTCTCTGCGAGTGACCTGTTGCCCACGTTGGGCTAACATCATGAAAAAGGAAAATAAACAATAGTGTTTGTCATTTACCGTTACTTATTCGGACTATAGTGGATTTAATTTTCCCAGAAGAGTTCCTTGTTCCATGCACGGTCTGTGTGTATCATATATATATATATATATATATATATATATATATATATATATATATATATATTAACCCCTCCGCCTATGGCCTTGGTCGGTTCGAAGTTGACGGGGGTTCTGGTTAGGTGGCAGCAACGGATTTATTACTCTGGAGTAGCTGGTACCGTATAGGGAATCGCAGTAGTTTTCTTCTATGCTACTCTCCGATTTCTTCTTGTCGTGGATCGGAGGATTCTGTGAAGCGGATTAAATTCGCTGAAGGTTCCCCGATTCTTCTTGTAACGGATCGGGAAATTATTTTTTTTCTATTTAAGACTAAGTTCTCTGAAGCGAGCAAGGCTCGAAGGAGAAGATTAGAGACTTTTTCTTACGGTAATTTACTGCTAAAATGTTACAGGTAATGCTCAGCCTCTAAGTTAGGTAGATCAATCTAATCAGAATAAAACATTGGAGAAATTTTATGGTCTTTTATACTGAATATTTACTGACATCATTATTATTTAATGCTGATCTATTTTTGTTTTTTATTCTCAATAGGTTGATTTACTTTGCAAAACATTTAAAGACAAAACAATTATTTTTGCTGTAGCAGTGTCTAGACTGCTAAGCAAGAGGGAGCCATATTTTTATTTTAAACCGCATATTGACAGACCTGATGTTATCATGATCTGCCGAATTAACTAAAAATGGAAAATGAAATATGCCTTCCCATCACGAATTACAAACAAACATGCACATGGACGAAAATTAAAGGCTTAAGATTAAAAATTAAACGTTAAGCAGGACATGACTTCATCTTTTACAACGAAGAGAGAATGTATACAGGAAATGAAAAAGATTACATTATTAAGCTAAGTCTACAAAAGTGATTAAGTTGTTTAAAAAGAAATAATTAACCACTTATAAAATAGAAAGCAAATCAAAATTTTATCCAAATTCGTGTCAGCGAAAATTTTTAATCTTAAGCCTTTAATTTTCGTCCATGTGCATGTTTGTTTGTAATTCGTGATGGGAAGGCATATTTCATTTTCCATTTTTAGTTAATTCGGCAGATCATGATAACATCAGGTCTGTCAATATGCGGTTTAAAATAAAAATATGGCTCCCTCTTGCTTAGCAGTCTAGACACTGCTACAGCAAAAATAATTGTTTTGTCTTATATAAGGATTATATAAGTATACGAATGAACATAAGAATTATATGAATGTAGCAATTATTCATTGCTCATTTTCACACACACACACACACACACACACACACATACACACACACACACACACACACACACATATATCGTTGTCCTATCAGTAGGTCACTCGAAACCAGGTAACTCGACTAAAATTCCTAACTTCCAGCACGCAGACTTTTGTAAATTTCGAAATGAGTTGTCACACAGCAATTGGGAAAACGTAATGGGGATCTCCAACGCAAAACTAATGTGGGAATCGTTTGAAACAGTATTTAGGACTACAAATGAGGAATGTGTACCGTATAAGATTAAGCGTGCGAAAGTAAACAACAAGCCCTTATTGTTTACTTCTAAAATAGGAGATATTATAACTACATATCTCTAAGGCGTGAAGCGAAAGTGAAGTCAGGAGCTCCTTCGAGCCGGCCTCCAGCCAGGTCTTCACCAAGATCTGTGCCTTGGACTTCAGTGACCTGTGGCTCCTGCTCACCTGGGGCTGAGTGATGCTGCTGAAGAAGTCATCTTCCTCATCCTCATTGCTGGTGGTGCAGCTGGTGCTGCTGCCCTCAATGGTCTCCCTCAGGGCTGTCTCCACGCCGGTCTCCATGGCCTTCTTTACCCTGCTGAGCTGGCTGTGATTATGCTTCTCCAGCCAGAACAGGCGAAACCTGGGGTGGAAGGCAGCGGCCAGCTGGCACTCCTGGTCTTGTAGGAGGGGCCCAAACCTTTTGGTCAGGCTGAACCAAGACGTCTTCACTTTCCATTGCAAAAACTTGTAGACTCGGTAAACTGACGAAAATATGCTTATGATAACGTACGCTGTCGCTGACACTGTAAGACTGTAACGTCGTAAGTGAACTGAACTGCAGAATTACACAACGCTGCTCAGCTGCTGCTGCATCGACCAATCACGTCTTGTGTTTACACGTAGTCAGCCAATAGCGTGCCAGACTGACTGTTGCAGACACGCTCAGAACAGACTGGAACAAACATGTATGATTTTAGGGTTAGCGGACTTAAAGTTAGCGGAACTAAATTTAGCGGAACTAAATTTAGCGGAAGCTAATTGGTCCGCTAACGGTTCTCAAAGTTAGCGGAAATGCTAATCCGCTAACGGAAAAGTTAGCTTCGCTAATTAACGGTTAGCGGATTAGCGGAACCGTGCCCACCACTGGGTTCGCGTAACGGTAATTTGTATATAATATGTCAGGGAAGGAGTTGGCAAGCGTAGAGCAGGAAAAAGATTTAGGAGTTATAGTCACTGGTGATTTAAAAGTGGTAAAACAGAGTACAGCAGCGGTCAATAAAGCGAACAAAGTGTTAGGTTTTATAGCTAGGAATTTTGAGTACAAATCGCGGGATATTATTGTTCCTCTCTTTAAATCATTAGTTAGACCCTATTTGGAGTACGCGATCCAATTTTGGAATCCGTATATGCGAAAAGATATAGACAAAATTGAAAAAGTTCAAAGACGAGCAACTAAGATGATTCTGTCGCTTAGGTCAAAGTCGTACGAGAATAGGCTTCAAGAGTAAAAATTGCTTACACTCGAGACTCGGAGGCTAAGGGGTGATCTAATCCAGGTTTTTTAAATTATGAATGGGTTCGATAACGTAGATAGAGATAGCTTTTTCGAAATATCTCAATATAATAGGACTAGAAATAACGGGTGTAAGTTGACAAGTAGAAGGTTCGAGACAACAGTTGCCAAAAACTTTTTTACGCATAGAATAGTAAATAGGTGGAATAGTTTGCCGGTAGAAGTAATTAGTAGCACGTCTATAAACATGTTTAAAAATCGATTAGACGAATATGTTGATAGATTGGGTATAATTTAAAGTAGTAAAATTAAGGCCTTGTGGTTCGGAACCCACGTAAAATTGTAGGTCCTCTCCGCCACCACGGAGGACATGCATAATACACAATTACGAACACAGTTAGGTAGACCAGCCATGAGTGGATCCTAGGGTCTTTGTTGGTCTGAAACATTATATATATATATATATATATATATATATATATATATATATATATATATATATACATACACACACGTTCATTTGTCTGCCATTTTCATGAGCGACTCCTGCATGGAAAGTAAGTATATCGCGTTCTGCAAATGAGTGTAATTTAGATTCAGAGAATGTAGAGCCGACAAAGAAGAATTCGAAACGCCGCGCTGGGTTGAACCTATTCTCGAAGCAAAGTCTGTTCAGTTTCGTTATTCGAAAGAGGTTTATTGTTGTATTTAATAATTTATACATGATGGATAGGTTAAAATCATCGATACTCTTATCTTAACTTAAATTAGCCTAACCTGACCTGAATTAGGTAACCTGACTACTAGAGTGGTTCACAAAAATTGAAAATTAAAAATATATTTCTCATGATATTTGCCCATATTTCTCAACCACTATCAATGTTGAAACTATAAAACTGGCTCGATTCGTGCATATTTAGAGGTGGCGCAACTCGAAGCCTTAGTATCATTATACGGTTTGTGGTGGTAAATTTGTCTAAACATGCGCCACCCTTAAATATTAATGGATGTAGCTCAATATCAGATATGAAGTCTGATTCTTGATGCGAAATGGGAAAATCTATCAGGAGTTCTTATTTGTGCAGTTTAATTTTACCATATATGTGTGGCTCACACTTAGAATGGTCACCTGAGAAACTTTTATGTTACACAGACCGTGCATGGAATAAGGAACTCTTCTGGGAAAATTAAATCATAACCCGGTCATGACCCGTTGTTCACGTTGGGCTTCATCACGAAAAAGAAACACTTTAGTATTTGTTATTTACCATTATTTATTCAGGCTATAGTGGATTTAATTTTCCCAGAAGAGTTCTTTGTTCCATGCATGGTCTGTGTGTAACATTATATATACGAGTATTAGGGATGTACCGAATACAAAAATTCACCGAATACCAAATATTTGGTACAAAACTATTCGACCGAATTCTGAATATTAGTTTTATTTCGGTTATTAGGCGTCACTATAAAAAAACTGAAGCTTTTATCAGTTTGACAGCACATAGAATTAATAGTAAATGTGAGCAAAAGCAGCATGTTTCAACCACCAAAAATCTGCCAGATTCCCATACTCATGAAAAGTTTGCAACTGCATTGACTTCTATATTGCAAGAATGGTCAATAAAGAATGATCGTGTGCATGCAGTTGTGCACAACAATGGCTGTAATATTACTAAAGCTGTTAGCGTTCTCAGAATTATTCCTGTTGCTTGTGCGAATCATACTTTAGCACTTGCAGTTGATGAAGCCCTTCTTAGCCAGAGGTCTGTTTCAGAGATATGTGCAATTGCCCGCCCAATCTGTTACATTTTAATTATTCATCATTTACCCGAAAACGAACTTATAAGAGACGTTATTAGCCAATGGAACTCTACATTCTATATAGTGCAACGACTTCTTCAACGAAAAACTGCGGTTGTTGCATACGCCTCGGATTATGACATACTGTAACACCGTTCAATAACCATCAGTGGGGTCTAATTCAGTGTGTTGTAAAGCTTCTTAGTCGATGTAAAAAATTAACGAATGACTTTTCCTCTGATTCTTTTTGTCTTCACATGGTGTCTCCCGATGTAACAGGTCTCGTGGTATTTTTGCCTAACATAACTGATGATACAGATGTTCATACTATGAAAAACGATTTAATAGAAAATTTACAGAATCGCTTCAGGCAGTGGAAGGCAGACATTACTCGCATGATTGCTCAGGTCTTAGATTCTCGTTTCAAATTTGCTTGCATAACAATGCCTGAGTTTGTAAAAAATGAGGTAATCACTATGTCTGCATCACCTGACGCTAGTCCTGCACGTAATATAACCTATGGCGATGAAGCAACTGATTTTGTTTCACGAGAAGATCAAGAACCTTTGAAAAAGAAGCCGAAGTTAATTTATGGAATTATTTCGATGAGGTTGTGCCCCCAGTATCCACCTATTAAAAATAGTCAGAAAAGTTATCATAAAGAATTAGACATCTATTCAAAAGAGCCACGAGTCAGTCGCGACACGAACCCTCTTGACTGGGGTCACCATAATGGTGAAAGATTCCCGAAACTACTGTATCAGTACTTTCTCGCAAATATCTCACCACGCCACCCACTAGCGTACAAAGAAAACGGCTGTTCAGCAGGGTGAGCCAATTTATATGGTAAAAATTGAAAATGCACAAATAAAAGGTACTGATGGATTTCTACATTCTTTATATAGTACAAGATCTCAGATCGGAGTTTGAGCTGAATTCATTAATATTTAAGGGTGGCGCAAGTTTGAACAAATTTGCCACCCCAAACTGTATAATGATACTACGGTTTCGAGTTGCGCCACCTCTAAAGATGCACGAATCGATCCAGTTTTTTATTCTCAACATCATTTGTGGTTGTGGAATATGGGCAAATGTCATGAGAAGTATATTTTTCTTTTTACTTTTTTTGGACCACCTTACTGACTACCGATAACTCAACTTGACCTAACCTATAATTATAATCTAACTCCTCACAGTAGCGTGTCCGTGATTTTGATGTGTCACTGATTTAGGGCAGTTTACTTACATTCGAGATTTTGTTCACATTCATCAAAAGATTCTTGTGCATTTTTAAACACCCTGTATGAGACCATAAACACCCTTTACATTTTGTTTAGAACTTCAGCTATTTCACTCCTAATCCTCTGTAAGAAGGTCTTTGATGTATAGAAGTTACTCTTCAATTTAAAATTAATATCCTCTAAACACTAATATATTATTTTTGCCTTCAAATTAAGTCTTACTAAGGGGTCATTCAAAAACCACGTGGTCTTTTTTCGGGTGGTTTTCAAACCCGTCCCCCCCTTGTGGTTATTTGTGGCCAATGACTTAAACCCCCCCTCCAAAACCACGTGGTCTTCTGATGTCACCCCCACCCCTTCTTAATCTTATGTAAATTAAAATGCAAATTAAAATAAAGCAAATTAAAAATAATCAAATTAAAAGTATGGCGAATTTGTGTTTCATGAACGTTAAAGATTTGAATCTTCTTGAATTTTCCGAAATAAGGTACAGCAAATTTGTGTTTATAAAGATTCGAGTTTTCTGGAATTTTCTGGAGTTTACAATATATATATATATATATATATAATATGATAAACAATATGGACCTTTTCCAGTTTGTGTACCGTTTTTCATACAATTTATTTTTGATTGGTCATACAACCGCCGTCGATTATAACAACTTTTTAAGAGAGGTAAGTTCTTGATAACCTAACCTAACCTAACCTAACCTAACCTTCTGTTTTACTCTATGCTGTGCCTAACAGAAGCAAAGAAACACTAGAAAGTTGCATAAAAGCCAACATTCTGCCTGGATCTACTATTATTAGTGATATGTGGAAATCTTACGATCAAATTGATAAAATCCCACATTATAACTTTCGTCACTACACTATAAATCACAGTGAAAATTTTGTCGATCCAGCGACCGGTGCCCACACTCAGCAGATAGAGAGCACCTAGAATAGAAAACGGTACATAAACTGGAAAACGTCCAACAATATTATAAACAGGATATTTTAATGCCTAGTATTGGCTACGTAGTTAAACGTCAAGACCCCCTCTCCCTCATGTGGCCCTTGGTGGTCAAATAAGGAACCCACTCCCCCCCTTTAAGGACCACGTGGTTTTGGAATGACCCCTAAACTGTAATGATGATTTTATATTCCCATTGCGTGAATATTATATATATATATACACAAGTATACATGCATGTATGTATGTATACAGCGCCCTGCCAGAATAAAATGAACACCCTCCTAAAGCAATGGAATGGAAATGTGGCACCGTCCTCTTGAAACAATGTTCTCCAGGTGAAGTTCCCATTCCGAAACAAAGGCGGGAGGCTCTTATCTAAGATGGATATGTAATCTTGTTCATTAAAACGTCCTTGCACGAGCACAGGGTCGGTTTTTTTCGGAGTGCCAAATGCCTGCCCACACCCTAACAGCACAAACACCGAATTTCACATTGAGTCGCACCAATTTGGGATTCAAATTATCGTCACAGATTCTCCATACCTAGATCCGTCCTCCTGAAGCAAACTGCTGGAATTTTGATTCGCTCCCCCTTGCTTGAAACGATAAATATTAATTTAACAGATAAAAAATATATTAATTTTATGATATTCAACAATTATTTTTATATTTTATTAAAATATTTTTTTAATACAAATTTATGGCTTCTTTTGACATAAAAGTACCGTACGGAAGCACCATGTGATTGTTTATGTACAACAATTCTAAAAATTATAAATTTTATGAAATCGCACCCCCATACATTTATACCACGAGTCGCCACTGCTTGAAATGAGTGCCAAAACTGATCAGACTTGTCCTTCGTCTCATGGACCACCCATATCGTATCTTCTTATTAGTCCCAGAGAGCATTGGCTCCCTTCTAGCTACATGTCCTCTGTACCCAACTCTATGTAGGATAGTCTACTCAGGACGCTCTCTGAGCCGAGTAAGAGGAAACGATATTACCGTATGGCGTTTAAAACTGCCGTTCTATCCCTCAATGACTGCAAGGGCCATAAATAAACTGTCCATAAAGTGGTGGATTATCATATTAAAAAGTTAACTGTCAAATAAAGAAAATTGTAAGACGAGATAATCAAAAGTTTATTTCTGATTTAACCAAACAAATTTCTTATCCAAAAACTTTTAATTATTTCGCATAAAGTATTCATCATGCAATGAAACGGTGAATTTCAAAGAATACTTCTCATTAATTAGAAAATTGAACGTACGGCATTATGGTAATATATTTGATTTCTCTCTCTCTCTCTCTCTCTTCTCTCTCTCTCTCTCTCTCTCTCTCTCTCTCACACAGTAAAAAAGTAAAAATAAAATAACCCCAGAGTTTCAGAAACTCATTTACAAACGATGACAAAATTTAGCTGAAATCATATTGCTGAATCTGCAGCTTTAAAACAAAAACGAAAAAAATTTTTATATATATATATATTTTTTATTTTTTTTCCTTCAACAGATATTTTTTTGCTTCGTAGTTCCGTCAGTAGATAGCTATCTCTATGGATATTGTACTCCGATTTTGCATTAAGACAAAAGCGAATATCAACAGAGTTTGAGATTAAATTCATTTCTGAACGAAGGAACTTTTGTACACAGATAGAAAACGAATATTTCTTGCTGTAACAAATTAAAAATAAATGAACGTCAAGATTACTTGACTTAAAAGCTGCTTTTGAGTTAAGTTGAAAAGAGTGTGTATGTGTGTGTGTATATATATAATATATATATATATATATATATGTGTGTGTGTGTGTATTGCACTAAAATCACAAAATAACACGTGACCTTATTAATCAGCAAACAACCACAGGGAAAAGGAAACACAATTTGTAATTTAGCAGCCTACAGATTATGTTATCAATTGAAAAAATCTTTAGAGGGCTTTAAGGCCTTTAATTTGAGGTGCCGATTGTGAATTTTTTGCTTGTCTATTTAACTCCTTTACTTTGTAATCTCCGTCTATTTTCTGTTCCTCCTTGATAATATGAATATATCACGAAAGCGCTCGGACTTTGTGTTTCCTTTTCCCTGTGGTTGTTTGCTGATATATATGTTACGGCCTTTTTGTAAATCGGCTGTTTTGCAAAAGGGCCAAAAACTCGGCCTTTTTGCCAAATGGCATTAAATGCCAGGCCACTTTACAAACAGGCCTGCATATTGGCCATTTTGCAAAATGACTAGTAATGCTGTCTGCCATTTTGCGAAAACGCAGAACTCCAATTAAGAGATTCAATCCAGTTCGATTGAATTTATTAAAATTATTAAAATTTAAATTATTGAATGCCCGGTTAGGTCAACTGTCCGCCCTTGACGATTGGTTAGGTTAAGGCGTGATATTTTCGTTAAACAACGAAAGTATCACGACCATTCACTGTCCAGTTCAATGTGAAGTTCTGTCGTTTCGCAAAATGGCCGACAGCATTACCAGTCATTTTGCAAAATAGCCAATATGCCGGCCCGTTTGCAAAGTGGCCTGGCATTTAATGCTATCATGCAAAAAGGCCGGGTTTTGGGCCTTTTTCAAAAAGGCCGATCTTTTGGCAAAACGGCCGATTTCGCAAAAAGGCCGTAATATATATATATATATATATATATATATATATATATATATATATATATATTAGGGTGTCTCTTATTTTCGAAGTGTTGATTGTTTTAGGTTGCGCCCCCTCTCCCAGTTCCATTGGTTGAAAAAACATCACATATAAAAAAATTTTGGGATTGAACAATTTTTAGAGGTCGCCCCCGCTTATTAAATTTCATAAAATATAGCTATTATTTATGCAATTAATATTTGAAATTACTAGCAGTTGTCAAGTATACTAAACATATGTTTTTAATTAATTAATCATCATATTTATGATGAATTCAATTAAAGGAATATCTTAGAGATAATTGTCAAGTTTGTAGCTGAAAATATTGCTTGATAAGACAAGATCAACCTGTTTAAACATGTTTCATCAAGAATGCTCAAGATTATGTTGCAATTGTTTATTTGTCATCATTCAGTGTTCTGCTGTCATAAGTAAAAGGTGTGTAACTGTGTATCACTATACTTCACGGGTCAATATAGTGGAGCCTGTGCTCTCATCGAAGCAAAATTGGGACATGATGTTTTGTACTTACCTTGTAGACACCATGTTTTAGATTTATTGTTGGGAGCTGCATTTGAAGCAACATTGGGATCTACATCAACTGGTCCAGAGATATTGATCTTTAAGCGTTTTCGTGACAATTGGACTTCTGTTGATCAAAGCCAGTTCCAAACAGGTGAGACAGACACGATTACTAAAGAAGCAATTATCCAGTCTAAAACTGAACTAATTCAGTTTGCTAGATCCCAGGCACCTATGCTACGGGATGACTATCAAGAACTTTTGGATCTGTCCATCATCTTTCTTGGAGGTGTCCCCAATAAAGGCATCAAGTTTCGTGCACCAGGTGCCATGCATCGAGCTCGCTGGATGTCCAAAGCGCTCTATTCTATCAAGATGTGGCTTTTTCGAAGCCAGTTCAAAATGACTAAGACTGAAGAACGAGGAATTCGAGATCTTTCCCTTTTTTCTGTTCTCATCTATATGAAGGCTTGGACAACATCCTCACTCCCTATTGAAACCCCATTTAATGACTGGCTCCTTATGAGGTCATTGATTAATTATCCTAACAAAAAGATTTCTGATGCAACTAAAAAAAAGCTCTCTAACCACTTATGGTACCTGTCTGAAGAAGCAGTTGGCCTTGCTTTCTTTGATGAGCGAATTACTACAGATGTAAAGAAACGCATGGTAAAGGCATTAGAAGATGAGTCCACTGATAGACCACCCAAGCGTCCTCGGATTCCTGAATCGACCTTCTGCTCTGGTGAAGGACTACACCAACTTGTTACAAGAAATACTAGAGAATTCTTTACTAAGCTGAATTTGCCAGAAGGATTTCTGAACAAGGCACCCAGCACTTGGACATCCAACTGTGAATATTTAAGGGCCAGAGCTATTGTTGCAGCTCTATCTGTTGTAAATGACCGGGCAGAACGTGCAGTAGCTTTAGTTCAAGAGCTGAATAAGAAATTGACAGTGGGGGAAGAGCAGCTCCAGTTCCTGCTCCAAATTGTTGCAAAACACCGCCAGAGTCACCCAGTTCCATCAAAAACTGTTCTTCTCAAAAAATAACCATCAATGAGGTCGCACCTTAAAATACACCATATTGTATAATCATTGTATATTAAATAAATGTTGTATAAGGAAATAATGCTAATTAAAGTAATTAAAGTATGTAAATAGCACTGGCATTTTGAATTTATCTCTATATAATAAACTAATGGTTTTTTTTTTGTAGCAATGCTTCATTGCTGATTGTATATAAAAAAAGAGCCAGGAAGGATTTTGGATAGGAGAAAAAGGATTGGGATAAAGAAGGATTGAGGACCAAAGGATGGATTATAACAACATCAAGGATAGGTTAGAAAAGGATCAATGATAAATAAGAAGGTCTATACTTATAAAAACGAATCAAACTAAAAAAAGAAGGAAGGAATTATGTGTATAATGAGCATAATCATATGTCAGGAGCTATTATGCCATGGTCACCATTTTTATTAGCCGGGGGCGACCCCTAAATATGAGCCAATTTGTGTCAAACTTTCAAGTTTTAGTTTTTATGCTAAATGGAACTATTTTAGGGGGCGCAGATAAAATAATTCGACATTTCAATTTTTGACTACCCAATAAGAGACACCCTAATATATATATATATATGTATGTATAGTTTGATCAAGTTCTTCAGACTTGTACAAAGGTCGCGACTGATCGAAAGTGATCATATCAGGTAACTAATCCACCTAAAACGACCACCTAATCTCGTGTAATCTGGTCTCTGTGACATTCAATAGTTATAATGTTTCAGACCAACAAAGACCCTAGGATCCACTCATGGCTGGTCTACCTAACTGTGTTCGTAATTGTGTATTGTGTATGTCCTCCGTGGTGGCGGAGGGGACCTACAATTTTACGTGGGTTCCGAACCACAAGAACATAAGAAATTTATGCAAAAACTGCCTGTACATTGGCAACGACCAATTTTTACAAAACTAAATAATTATCAATTTAAAACTAATTAATTATCGATTTAAAACTAAAGATAGAATCTCTGGATCCAGAGGATCAAGTCATAATAGACTACTATCCACAAATATCTATTTATAACCGACATGCAAATATATCAGATCCAAAGAATCCAGTCAATTTCATTATGGTATCTGTCAATACTAGTACCTTGCCAACGAAAAATAAGTCACGGTCCATATCGATTGCGGACCAAGTCAAAATTTACAACCATATACATTACAATATATATACTTAGGAGGAAAAGTGTAAGTGTGGCTGTAAAGACTGTACAGTAATGTAGAAATGTGTGTGCACCCATTTTGGGTCTCCCATTTCAAGGTGTTTGTGGGGCAAGTGAAGATCTTGAGTTTTTCAATACCTCACAGTACTATGGGGGTCACCGCTCGGCAGAGGAATCTCTTTAAATGGGGTGTGTAAGGACAGAGAGTATCCCCTAACCCAAGATGCTGCCTCCCTATATCCCGCAACACTTGTGTTGAGCTGTGGGATCTATCACCACAAAGCCTTAATTTTACTACCTTAAACTATACCGAGTCTATCAACATATGCGTCTAATCGATTTTTAAACATGTTTATAGACATGCTACTAATTACTTCTACCGGCAAACTATTCCAGCTATTTACTATTCTATGCGTAAAAAGTTTTTGAGAACTGCTGTCTCGAACCTTCTACTTGTCAACTTACACCCGTTATTTCTTGTCCTATTATATTGAGATATTTCGAAAAAGCTATCTCTATCTACGTTATCGAACCCATTCATAATTTTGAAAACCTGGATTAGATCACCCCTTAGCCTCCTAGTCTCGAGTGTAGTCAATTTTAACTCCTTAAGCCTATCCTCGTACGACTTTGACCTAAGCGACGGAATCATCTTAGTTGCTCGTCTTTGAACTCTTTCGATTTTGTCTATATCTTTGCGCATATGCGGATTCCAAAATTGGACCGCGTACTCCAAATGGGGTCTAACTAATGATTTATAAAGAGGAACTATAATATCGCGCGATTTGTACTCAAAATTTCGAGCTATAAAACCTAACACTATATATATATATATATATATAATATATATGCCTCGATGGTGTACTGGTTAGCGTCGCTGACTACGAATCCATCGGCCCCGGGTTCGAGACCCGGCGCGCAGCAAAACCCAGCTGTTCATCCTTCCACACAATAAAGAAAGTGGTTGATAGATAAATGGGTACCCTAGGTGGCCTAGTGGTTAAGACGCTGGGCTGCTGATGGGGCGTGGTTCGGATTCCACGTTAAAACTGTAGGTCTAAGGTGGAGTGAAAAGCTTGACCTTCGTCAGAATCAACAATTCGGGCGGAAGCTAACTAACGTTAAAACTAACGAAAATATCACGACTTAACCTAACCAATTATTTATCAAGGGCGTACAGTTGATCTATTAGTAAATAGTAAATACTATTCCAGAAACAAACAATGTTATAATTAATAATAGATCAACTGTACGCCCTTGATAATTGGCTAGTTTAAGTCGTGATATTTTCGTTAGTTTTAACAAAAATACAGGGTGTCCGAGAATTATCTGTACAATTTTTGGCTGTTATTAAAAGTCAACCATGTAGTGTAGAAATTCCAGTGTTGTCCCATTTTACAGAGAAACTCATTAAGTTTTTTCTGATAACAAGTTTTGACAAGTTTTTTCTTTTTCAGATATTCATACACACCCCTCATCCTTAATGAATCCACAGGAGAAAGCACAGTGTGTTGAATGGTTTATCGAAACAAAATCAGATACACAAGTTCAACGAAGGTTTAGAACTAATTACAACAGAAACCCTCCATCAAGAGTAATCATACGAGCTTGGTATAAAAGGTCTAAGGAAACTGGAAGTGTAGAGCATAAGAAAGGAGCAGGGCGGCCTCGAACGTCTTTTGAAAATGTCGAGCGCATTCGAGAGGCTTTTGTTCGCAGTCCACGCAAGTCGACAAGAATTGCATCACGAGAGTTACAGATACCTCGTTCGACAGTGCATGATGTCTTGCGTAAACGTTTGAAGTTGCAAATCTTGCAACAGATTACGCAAGAAGATAAGGTCTCCCGTAAGGAATTTGCAATGACTCTGCTTGACAGAGTCGACCAGGACAATGCGTTCTTGGCAAGAATCATGTTTTCGGACGAGACAACTTTTCATGTTTCAGGCAAGGTAAACAAACAAAATGTGCGCATATGGGGGGTCACAAAATCCACATTGCATAGAAGAGCACATCAGAGACAGTCCTAAAGTTAATGTGTGGTGTGGCCTGTTACATGATCGCGTGATTGGACCATTTTTCTTCGGTGAATCAACAGTGACCTCCAATACCTACCTGGACATGTTGCAACACTTTGTCTATCCGCAATTGGAAGCACTGCATCCACGCATCATTTTTCAGCAAGATGGCGCACCGCCACATTGGGCCTTGATCGTTCGTAAGTCCTTGAATGAGACATTCCCAAACAGGTGGATTGGCCGTGGAGGTGCATTTCATTGGCCGGCTAGATCTCCCGACATCACACCCTGTGATTTCTTTCTTTGGGGATTCGTCAAAGATCTTGTGTACAATACGCGGGTGACAGACATTGATGATTTAAAAGCAAGAATCACAGCTGCTCTTGAGCGAATTGATGTGGATATGCTGCAGCGTACATGGCAACATTTGGATTATCGATTGGATGTTTTGCGAATCACTGATAGTGCACATATCGAATGTTTGTAACAACGTTACTTTAATAAAAGAAACTTTTGAAAATACAGATTCTAAATAATCTTGTTTAAGAATTTTACGTGTGTTATCAAGAATTTTAATAAAAGATGAAATTGTACAGATAATTTTCGGACACACTGGAATTTATAAAAAACTTGTCAAAACTTGGTATCAGAAAAACCAATGAGATTCTCTGTAAAATGGGACAACACTGGAATTTCTACACTTCATGGTTGACTTTTAATAACAGCCAAAAATTGTTGGGGTGAAATAACTTACAAGTACCGGAAAGCGTACAAATCATATAATTTAAATCAAATTAAATAACAAATAAAACCATTCACGGGAACCGAGTTAGATTAGATTACGTAAGGTAAGCTTGGGTTAATTTAAGTTCGATTAATTTTTTTTTTTTTTGTGAAGACTGAATTCAGTCTTTTTTTGTGTATTTATAATCAAAGCGGACGTAGATTCAACCTTTCTCTCAAAATTGCATAGTCGTTTAATGTTTGAAAACTCTATTAAGTCTTCTTTTGAAAAGTTTTAAACGATTCTTTGATTGTAGCAAAAATCTATTTACAACTTTGATTCACACGAATTACACTGGGTTTGTTTGTTTTTTTTCTCCAGAGTTCAAATATGATGAAAGCAAGATTTTGATGAAAGTCGAGCGTTATATTTGCGTTCAGTGGAAAGGTGCAGTACACATTTAACTTCTCTTGATGAATGTGAAACGTGAAAAACGAGTTATAAAGTTGCTCTAACAGTAAACATAATTCCCTCAAAAGCCGAATACATGCACCTGACGTGAAATTGTATACGTGTGAATCGTTCCGCCTTGGCGTGTGGATGGAATGAAATATAACTCAGAGTTTGAAGAAAGCATCGCGCGCGAGCGTACAACATTTCATCGACAAATGTCTTGCGGGTTAGGTTTGATCCAGTTAGGTTAGGTTAACTAGGGTAACGAGTGTCGATAGAATGTCCCGTCGCTGGAATGTGTCTTGGTCCATGCGAGTTAGGTTAGCATTAATTATTCATAGATTAGGTTTATTGATGGGGTTATTTAACCTACTTCGCAACATATAAGGTCATACGAATGAGGTGACCTACAGATTTACGTGTTACGATACTGGCCATGACGTAGCCCTCAAAGATTAGGTCACGTTCGGTTAAAGTAAATTATTACAATGTTGCTGAAAACCGTCGATAAAGCGAATGTATTATATAGAATCGTTGCTGCATGGCCTACTCAGGAAAAGTTGAAAAGTTAAATAAAAGAGGAATTCAAACAAAGATAACGAACGTAAGTAAATACAAAGAAATTCTAAAATGGTAAATTCTAAAGATAGAAACAAAAAAAAAAGCCGAGAAATGCTTTATTTTTTTTTAAATCTAAAGAAAAAAAGATGTACCAAATCGTCATTCAATCTCCTCTTAATACGATGAACGAAAATACTTTTGTTTTTCTTCTTTTCGTTAAACTTCATTTAATTTCGTCTAATTCTTCGTTCCCTTTTATTTCTCGACAGTCGACACCATTTTCGTCGAATGCACAGACAAAGACTTCGTTTTATTTCGAGCCCTTGAGCAATTATATATTCCAATTATAAGCTCTTCTTTTCAAACAAATTCTATTTTAAATAATAAGTTTTCAGTTTTCCAGTATATACGTATGTTAAAGGGAATCTGTTAACTAGGGATTTCATGAAATCCCTAAAATGTTCAGGGATTTCGTATAAGGTTAAGGTCGTGATATTTTCGATAAACCATGGGAAAATTATTGAATGCCCGGTTAGGTCAACTGTACGCCCTTGACGATCCGTTAAATAAAGTCGTGATATTTTCATTAAAACTAACGAAAATATCACGACTTAATTTTACATGAAATACCTGAACATTTTAGGCATTTCATGAAATCTCTAGTTACACAGATTTCCTGTAACATACATTATATATATATATTATATATATATATATATATATATATATATGAATGAACTCAGAATGGTTCCCTGAGGTTTTTTATGATACACACAGACCGAGCATGGAACAAGGAACTCTTCTAGGAAAATTAAATCCACTATAGTTCGAATAAGTAATGGTAAATGACAAATACTATAGTTTTTTCTTTTTCATGATGCTAGTCCGACGTGGGCAACGGGTCACTCGCAAAGAGGTCCCAAAAATATAGTTTCCCTCACCCATCATGAAACGGACATGTTATGTGCCTTGAAAAGTGGACGCGCTCAATTCTGCCAGTTGAGGTTTAAGTTTTGGATTTTGGCTAAAAAATATAATAGTTACCCCTTTTTCTTTGGTGTATTCAATCTGACGTGAAGGCAGCGAGTCTTTTGCTTATATTGAGGTTCTAAATGTAGCTGGGCTAGGTTGCTTTAAACCCTAGATCCTGTCCCAAAGCTGGATCCTATCTGCTTTGCAGAGAGCTGGTGAGGGAAGCTATATTTTTGGGACCTCTTTGCGAGTGACCCGTTGCCCACGTCGGGCTAGCATCATGAAAAAGAAAAAACTATAGTATTTTTAATTTACCATTACTTATTCGGACTATAGTGGATTTAATTCTCCTAGAGGAGTTTCTTGTTCCATGCACGGTCTGTGTGTATCATATATATATATATATATATATATATGTCTTTGGATTCTATTTTTTCGACTTTAATTCATGTATATAATTCAAGTATATAAGGAAAAACAAATAAATATATAAGATTTCTTTACTCTTTTTCACAAAGTTTGAAAATTTTTCTTTTAAAAATGCCTGAAAAGTTTTTTATTAAAAAGATTTAAAATCGTGACTGATGACGATTGAATGGCGTTCTCTGAACACCAGAATAAAAAATAAAAAAAACATCCCTTATCCTATTCGCCCTAAAATGGAGGAAAAACTTTTATAAATGTACAAACATTAAGTTGTTTTTATCACTGAAAAAGCTTAATATTTTGACGTATAAAATTCTTTATTTATATATATATATATATATATATATATATAGCCTTGGAACTCTTTTACTCAGTGCGTAGGGCTGAGTGTGTTCCATTGGTTAGGTGAGCCCGAGCATGGACAGGGTGTGTAACCAGCCCAACCCCACCCAGAAACTGATTGTGAACCACGAAAGCCGCCTCACCGCCCAGAATCCGACACAGACCATTGAGCTACCAGGAGCCCATATATATATGTATGAGTCACCACTTTATAGTGTCCGAGTTATTGAAACCATTTTTATAATGGCAGCTTAAGTGAGGCAAGTTTATAGAGCTTAATTGTACAGGCTACCAATTTGAAGGTAGATTGGCATAATTTCTAATTAAATAGATTAACGAAGTAATTAGTAGTTAATGAATTGTTTGGGGGGTCACTAGTTAATTTATGAATCAACAAGGAAAAAGAATAGACTGTACAGCTTTTTCCTTTAATTAACAAACATAATATTGCAATGATTAATTAAGTACGGTACATAAAATAATAAAAATGTAATTGGTTATAAATCAATGTTAGTTACAAAGGCTTCATATGTAAGAATTAATCCGTCAGTATAAATAAACAATGCCAAATATTGATTAAACTGAAGAATTAAAATATTACTACAGGAATACCTCCAAATTCGTCGTTAATTCGTTCCGGAATAACACGACGAAATACGAAACGACGAAATTCGAGGTAGATTATAACATGTTTCAATGAGAAAACATTTTACTGTATTATGCTATTAAACAGATTAATTAATCAAATTCTACTCGTTTTTCGCCAAAATATAATACGTTAAACGTTGGTAAACAGTTGAATTTCGTCAATTTCGATCGTTTTTTTTTCACATTTTTTCAAAAAACGACGAATCTGCGAATATGGACGACGGATTGCGAAACTATAGGTAGTAAAAGATTGACGACGAATCTGCGAAACGACGAAATTCGAAACGACGAATTTTGAGGTATCCCTGCACATCTATTTTTGTGTATATGGTTTTAGCCATATACACAGAAATAAATGAAAGTTTAATTATTGTAAGATAACGAATTTCGGTCTAGATTTTCCGAAGAAAATGACAATTAGGCCATAGCGAAGGCCTGTTAAAGAGATGTTACATCCTCCAAATGTGAGCGATGACTGAATTATTTTTCTGGTTTTTCAGTGAAGTTTCTTGAAACGCTTCCGTTTTCCGGAACTTCATATCAGTATCGGCAGAGATAAACCTTAAGGCTTTAAAATGGAAATAAATCATATTATTCTAGGATTAAATGTAAAAATACTTGAAAAACCATTACAAGAGATTAATATACAAATAATCGTAAATAAAGAACGTTCTTAATCTCCCGATATACATTTTAAGTTGTACAAACTGCGCATCTATCTTACTATTTGGTAGAACTCGCTCAGACTATGTAGCGACCCGGGGTTCGAATCCCACGTAAAGCTGTTGGTCCCGTCCGTCATATGTCCTTACGAAATACTGCGGAGGTGGTTAAACAATCCTATCATTACATTACATCTGGCAGGACTGAAAAAGTTACTTTTTTAAGTTTGTTTTTTAAATTTAGTTTTTAAATTAGTAGTAACTTTGAAAAGTAACTTTGAAAAGTAACTTAAAAGAAGTAACTTTTCCAGCTCTGCCATTTGGTATGTAGAAATACATATGATTTTGTCAAAAAATAATGTTGGCACGAAAATGGCAATTTATACATACAAAGAAAAATATTTGTAGGGTAGAAACGACCAAAATTTATGGTTAACTATTTTGCAACCAATTAGTATATGATTAACTCAGCCATGAACGGCTGTGGTGATTAACACTAATTAATGGTTGTTGATTTAATCATCTAATTAATGGTTCATTTATTTAAGCATTTGGAATTGGCTGTCAAATAATTTGCATGCATGGTGGCTTCAACCATATATATTTTCATTAAATAAATATTCTCAATTACGAAAAGCTGATTTGAGGGAGTAAAACCCCAACAAGAAAAGGATTTATTAGAAGTACAACCTTTCGACCTATACTATAGGCTTCATCACTCGCACTTCATGAGGACCTTAGTATGGGCCGAAAGCGTGTTCTTATAATAAATCCATTTCTCATTGTGGTTTTATTCCCGTATTATATATTTTTATTTGTAGTAATAAAGTCCTAATCTAAAATATTATAAGAAATAGATGGTAAAACTTGTTTAATATACGACCCTGTAAGAAAGAAATAACACATTGTAAACACTCATATTTGGGATTGCGAAGGCGGTTTAAACTTCCTCTGCCCTTTATGGTTTTAAGATGGAAATATGAATAATATTTTATTATCAACATCTTGTTCTCTTTGGTACTCTCCCATGTCTTCTTCTTAATAAACTTCGAGTGAAATTACATTCTTTGATTTGTTTACATTAACGGAGCGATTAATTGAATTTATTTGCATGAGGAATTGGCGGTATCTCGTTCATATCCATCTTCATTTGTTTAAACTTCGGAGGACTTGAAGTTTTTTCTTTCCCCACCGAATGTTAATTTATATGTTTGTTATTAGATATTTAAATAGTTTAACTTTATAATTAGAGGTGGAAAGAGTACATCAGTACTCGAGTACGGGTTTTTGTTGTACTCGTACTCGAAGTAATCTTAAATTGTCGTAATCGTACTCATACTCGATATAATCTGAAATTGTTGTAATCGTACATGCACTCAAACTAATTTCAAATATAAGGATCTGTCCTAGACTCCTAGACCGGCGGTCTCAGTATACCATGAAAGCAACAGTTTACAACTTTAATTTCAATATGGTTTATATTTTCAGATTTATTTACTATATTTTAATGCAATACTTTACATTCATAATATTATTAATAACTAAGTGGCAACTTTTGTAGCGAAAAACCTTAGTGAAGAACATGTCTTGTGTTTTATTACTGAATAGGTAGGTAAACGCGTACTCGTAGTCAAACACTAAAAAAACCGTACTCGTGCTCGTACTGAAGCACTAAAAAGGTATACTTGTACTCGTACTCGACCACTAAAAAAGTACTGTACTCGTAATCGTACTCGTACTCTTCTAACTCCAAAATTTTGGTACTCTTTCCATCTCTATAAATTATAATGGATTTAGTTCTAAGTAATAAAAAGAAAGTTATTGGTTAAAAAAATATCGTTGACAGCCGTGTATATACGAGGACTGATCAAAATGTTCCGGGACAGATGTATTTATTGCAGAACTAAATGTCACATACCCAATCAAATTTGTCTCCTTCAAACTAGTCTCCTTCTGATTGTAAACAGTGATTCCAGCGGTCCAGCCATTTATTGAAGCACCTGTTATACTCTTTCGGAATGTTCTTCAATTCTCTTGTCGCATTTTGTTCGATCTTTGGTACTTCCTGAAATCTTTTTCCTTTGAGGGGGTTTTTCAGCTTGGGGAACAGGAAAAAGTTACAGGGTGCCAATTCCAGCGAATACGGTGGTTGGGGAACCAACAGAATGTTGCGCTTCGTTAAGAATTCCTTTATGGAGAGTGCAAAATGCCCGGCAAAATGGGCGTCGGGTTCGTGGATGTTGCATCACGACAGTGCGCCCTCTCACACAGCACTCTCCATAAGGGAATTCTTAACAGAGTACAACATTTGATTATTTTACAGTCATAGAGTATTTACATCTTAATTATGCCCCAAAATATTTTTAAAGCTGCAATTTATCCGGTAGAAAGTATTTTAGTTGAATTGTCGAAGGTGAGGAATGCGAGTCTCGCTGTTATAGTTTGGGGTGATATGTTATTCAGGGTATAATGTTTGCAAGTTTTGAAACTAGGAAACTTGCAAACCTTGTCGACAGTGTTTGCAAGTTTTGAAATTAGGAAACTTGCGAACCTTGTCAACAATGTTTGCCAATGATATATAATTCAACGTACCCTTTTCATTACATGTACTTTTTATTTT
This sequence comes from Bathynomus jamesi, assembly GCA_023014485.1. Taxonomy (NCBI): domain Eukaryota; kingdom Metazoa; phylum Arthropoda; class Malacostraca; order Isopoda; family Cirolanidae; genus Bathynomus; species Bathynomus jamesi. The sequence continues at coordinate 143,232 of JAJOZX010008729.1, forward strand.
TATTCTTTAATAATAACTTTTGGTGATTATTATTATTATTAACATTATTATTATTTCTTTTATTCCATCTATTATTTTTATTTATTTTTCTTAGTCGTAATTTTTTAGTTTTTAAATTTATTGTTTAATTCGTCATATCGTTTATCACCTTCATAAATATTGTACTTTTTTTTAGATTTATCTCCTGCCGATAAAGATTATATATATATATATATATATATAATGTGTGTGTGTGTACTTCTGGACGGATATTAGGCAGGAGACAGGGAATGCTAGAACTCCCGTTTCTCCTGTCATTGTCCTCCTTAGCTGATCTTTTTCCGTGTCTCATCTACCCTGTGAGCAGTCCAGCATGCTCTCAAACACACACTTCTCCCCCTATTCCTCACTACACATTCCTGCATCTTACACACTACACAACCTTTTCAAAATTTCTATTAAAAAAGAAAAAAGAAAATGGCATCATTGGCCTTGGAGACCTTGTTTTTGGCTCTCTCTGTCTTCTGTGGAGGGGTCACTTTTGCGGGCGCTCGTCCTTAGCCCCTTCCTTACTAAATAATATATATATATATATATATATATATAATGTCTTTGTCTTACAAATTTAATAGGTTTAATAGAAACACAGATAGTATTTCGGTCAACTTAAAAATCCTTGTTAATTTAACTAGATATTGCAGTTAATTTGTAGCTAGCAACTCAACCATTGGTTCAAAGGACATCCTCTTTGCCAAGGTGAGTGACCTTCTATTATATTAGTTAGCGAAGAAGGGTTCGCGTTCCGGGTCTCGAATTTAGTTTCTTTCCGACCGAGTGGTTTTTATGAATTGCTTTAATACAAAGCATCCATTGCACCTTGAGATCGTTTCCTTCTAACAAGGATCAGTGGTACGAAAGGAGATGAACTCCTCTTCTCCATCTTTCTTTGTGAGATGAAGAAAGGGAGGAGAGGAGAGACAGCCTTGATTTATCGGAATTTACATCGTAATTGAAGACTTAATCTCCATTTTCCAGGGCATTATTTGGCTTGAGAGTCAAACTCTCGTGCTTTCTAAGGCCAAACGGTCATTTTTGCTTAGCTCAGAAGAGGCGCCATTTGTGCTTCTCTTTTAGCACAAAATAAAAAGGAAATAAATCCTATCACAAAAATTTTTTCAGATTTTTTCTCTTTCGGAAACAAAGAAGGGGAATTTTTATTATCGTAAAGCAATTGCAAGGACTTATTCTCTCTCTCTCTTCTCTCTCTCTCTCTCTCTCTCTCTCAGTCTGCATTAATAACCTTATTTGTAAAAGTCGTCTCGAACATTCCCAGTTAAGAATTTATTCTTTAGAATTAATGAAACACTATCATAAAAAAAATAAATAAAATAGAAAATAAACAAATCCATTAAAAATCCGTTAAAATTCCGTTAAAAATAACTCTTATTTTTAATTTTAATTATTTAATCCTTTTTCTTTTTTTTAATTATTTTTTATTATTTTTTTTTATTATTAATTATTTCCTGTGCATTATGCATTGTAATTAATTTCTGACAATAATTAATTAGGTTTGTAATTAGATTTTGCCTGTGTAAAGTGGCTTAATTGTAAATAGGATTCTGATTGGATTCTTAATTGCAACGGCTTACAAGGCTCTAAAGACGATTTCCGTTAAATGAGGCCGTTGTTAGGACGTTAAAACGATACAAACGTTAAATTTTGTTTTTGTTTTTTGTTTTAACGGCAATCATTTCACTTACATTTCGCATCTTCATGTTAATTAATTTGTCTCATTTTATATTTATAGAGTTTAAATCACTGTAAATCTGCTCCCATGATTTCACTACACACACACACACACACACACACATATATATATATATATATATATATATATGCACCTCGGTGGTGTAGTGGTTAGTATTGCTGGGTACGAATCCCCCAGCCCTAGGTTCGATTCCTGGCGAAAGCAGGCGGCGCGCAGCTTACCCAGCTGTTCATCCTTCCAGAAAATAAAATAAGTTGGTAGATAAATGGGTATGCTGGGTGGCCTAGTGGTTAAGACGCTGGGCTGCTGATCGGGAGTTTGTGAGATCGAGCCCGGGCAAGGACTTTGTAATTTCTGACCACCTGTAGTGGGTCGTGGTTCGGATTCCACGGCTAAACTGTAGGTCCAAGGTGGATCTGGACCTTTATCAGAATGAACAATTCTGGGGGAAGCAAAAACCAAGGTTATACACACACACACACACACACACAGTGGCTGATAAAATTACTTGGACCACCTACATATTTGACGTGGAATGAGATTTAGAAAAGGTTTTCAAAGGATTAAGCTAAGCAGTTTATGGGTATTTGCCTTTTTGCGATATGTCTAGACAAACGTAGTCTCAGAGGCATGATTGTTATCAAGAATTGCTACCTTCTCTGGGATTTATCAAAAAAATAGAAAAATCTGGGGGTGGTCCAAGTAATTTTAGAAGCCACAGCGTGTATATATACAGTATATATATATATATATATATATATATATAAAATGGTGCACACCCACATAGAAAAATTAAAAGCTATTCCAAGGCGTTTCGTGTATTCAACAGTATACCTCGTCAGGGAATGAAGGGAAAAGGGAAAAGGCCGAAAATATATATTTGCTTCATTCATTATTCCCTGATAAGGTGTACTGTTGAAAACACGAAACGCCGTGGAATAGCTTTTAATTTTTCTTTTTGAATGTGCATCATTTATTTATTTCAGTTTCAATTGTGAAATTCATCCCATATATACACATATATATATATACAGGGTGATCAAAAAGTCGATGTGCACCTATATTACTCTGAGAGACAAAAGTACATACATACGAGAAGTTAGATATTTTAATAAAAAATTATACGATATCGTGCAATATTACAGTAACACAAATTGCACGATATCGTATAATTTTTTATTAAAATATCTAACTTCTTGTATGTATGCACTTTTGTCTCTCAGAGTAATATAGGTGCACATCGACTTTTTGATCACCCTGTGTGTATATATATATATATATATATATATATATATATAAATTTGTGTGTGTGTGTGATTCTCTTTGATGATCTAAAGTTTGCTTTTCTACTTCATGTAAACTCTCTCTCTCTCTCTCTCTCTCTCTCTCTCTCTCTCTCTCCTCCCGTTATTTTATGCTATTTCTTAGTAAACTCGGCGAAAGGAAGTACGAGGGCTTTCATGTTTCGTCTTGAGAGAATTTTCAGCAAATATGAAATCGAGAAACCTTTAAACAGCAAATCGACGGCTCTTGCGTGCAATGCGAGAAGCGGAACAACATTTGGAAATAGGAGTCCGCATGAATGTTGTATAAGAAATCTGAGCAAAGTGGAAATGAGTTCAAAGAAAGATTTTTTCGAGAGAGTCGGACCCTTTGCTTGAAGTGAAATCAAAGTAAATAAATAAATGTCATTTACGCGATATATATATATATATATATATACACACACAGGGTGTTCTAAAATTAGCTAGTAAATTACATATATCTATCCATCAGATGTTGTGGACAATGTATTGAAGTTGAAGGAAGACAGTTTGAACATCTAAAATAAACACTTATTGTTGCTGTATTTGAAATAAAATGGTTAAATATCGCATAATTTTTGTTAACATATTGCGTTCATATAAAAGTTTACTAGGTACTTTTAGAACACCCTGTATGCACTAGCGGATTTACGGGAGGCCCCTTTGGTCAATCTTGGCGCCCCTTCCAAATGCTTTATTTTTTATAATACATTTTTTAATTTCTAAAAGCAAAAAAGTACATACTTTTTTAAATTATAAAAATATCAACACCACCCTTGTAAATACCTGGCAACTTATCTTTCAATTTTATTTTTAGAAACTGTGTATAAAAATAACATTTTCCTTCGTATACTCCAATTAAATTATGCTTTCCAGCTTTACATATTCGTTTATTAATGGTTGTAAGCATTTGTAGACAAATACATATACTTGGAGCTCGATTTCTATGCACAATTAATGAAAAGGTTCTAATATCGCTTGGCTACCGGGGCTCCGTCCTGGACCCCGCCTGGGGAGCTCAAAGTGCTCCCCTAAACCTCCTAACTGTATGCTCAGTGCTCGCTCCGCTCCCACTTCGTGGTATTTCCTGTAATAAGATGATGGTATACGTGATGCCTCTCTAAAGGTCCGCTCCCCCCCTCCTTTCGAAAATCCTAGATCCGCTACTGCCATATGTCTTTCAGGTTATCAGTTCCCCTATTGCTGTGATTTTAAAGACCATTGACCCTAAAGCGATCTTACAGCGCGAACTTCTTGGAGTTGAAATTCACGAGCTTAATGAGCAAAGGTGGGAAGAAACCCCAATTTGTTGTGTGCAAAAGTGCTGGCCGCTGATCCCCTGAAGAACAACATATTGCAACGCCATCTGGAAACGCAGCATCCGACTTTGGTCAACAAGGAGAAGTCCTTCTCTGTTCGACATGAGGAATGGATCAAGAATCAGAGATTGAACTCTAAAACCAGCAAATGTTTCATTTATTCGGAACGGGATGCTGCGATTGCCTCCCTTTAAATGTCTTGGCTCATAGCTAGGAGCAAGGAGCCACATACTGTGGGAAATCTTTTTAACTGGCAGCAATGGAAATGTGAAAAACTGTGTGTGAAGGAGACTTCAGGACTTGTCATGAGACATCAAAGAACAAACTACGAAAAGACTCAAGAAAAATTAGTTCTTTGCTCTTCAGCTGGATGAGGCAACAGACATCGGGAGCAAAGCCCAACTATTGGCGTATGTGCGATACACTGAAGATAAAATCACAGAAAATTTCCTTTTGTGCAAAACCTTATCGGTGCGTTGCAGAAATAAGGACATTTTTCAGGAAATGCACGACTTCCATTCGAATGAGGGTCTTCTGTGGCTCAATTGCATTGCATCTGGTTTTGCAAGAGTGGTTTTGCTGTTCTTGTGAAGGATGTTAATATAGATGCTAATTACACACTACATGATCCATCGGCAAGTTCTGGCCTCGAGAGATCTACAACCTGAACTGAAGAAGGTGCTGTCTAATGTTGTGAACATTGTCAACCTCGTAATTTGGTCTCATTGGGCACGTGAGTTCAGGAACATGTGTCTGCAGATTTCATTTCAACATGAAAACCTCCTTTTTCACCCTATCACCCACTGGTTGTCACTGGGAAAAGTCTTGGAAAAAGTGTGAGAGATGAGAACTGAGTTGGAGATCTTTTTACGTGAAAAGAAGTATGAACTGGCCGACTACTTCAAGGAGTCCGTGTGGGTTGCAGAGCTGTGCTACCTTGCTGTGCTACCTGTGCTATCTTGCTGATGTGTTGTATGAGAATCAACTGAACATGTCCATGCAGGAGAACGAGGAAACCATTGTTACTCTGTCAAAGAAAGTGAAAACATTCTAGGGAAAACTATCTCTTTGGCGTCTGAAGATGAAGCAGGGGAAAATTTCAGTATTTCAAAAACTCTTTCTACCTTGAAAACCATGAAGAGTTTGTTTTGGCAGACGTGTGCGCTCCTTTCCTAGACCACCTGAAAATGCTGCGTTCACATTGGACAAATACTTCCGTGACCCCTCTTTACAAAGTTGGGTAAGGGACCCTTTTGAGATGCATGCAGTCGCTCTTCCTGATGAGCTCTCCGGATTGCAAGAAGGAACCATCGATCGTCAGGGTGATCAAATTCCTCTTACGAAATTCCGAGCTGTACCTCTTTTTTTTAGTTTTGAATTAGTATCAGGAGTAAGCGCCCAGTTGTCAGCAAGGAAGCTTTGAAGATGTCACTTCCATTCGGATCCACTTATTTGTACGAGTCAGGATTTTCAGTTCTTGTTAACATTAGAACAAAACTGCAATCGACTGCAGCCAGAAAACGGCTTGTAGTGTGCTTTGACTTCAAACGTGCCGCGTTTCAACGAGATTTGTGATACTTTCGGAAAACACCTTTTATTTGAATTTTTGTAATCTCGCCTGTTACTCCTGTCACAGCTGGTCCCAATCCCAAAATGAAGAGGAAGGGGTGGCAAAAGGAACCAAGAGGACTGATTGCATGCCGCTCTGCTAGGCGTAGTAAGTCTAAGTATAAGGTCATGTAATGAAGATCGGTGAGTCACCAGGTAGCGACTTTCCACGGTATTCTTTCCTTGGGTTGCGATTAAAATTAACTGAGAACCACTTATTTAATTATAAGTTACGCTTATCTTGTGAATATGTTGGTAACAAATTAGTAACCAGTACATAATATTTTACCCTGTGTTGTATCGCATCAATATTAATGAGGGAATCACCCCAAATTATGGCCAGGTCAAAGTCATCTAACGGCTCCTGTAGGTTAGTTTAGGACAATTTAAGTTCGATTGTATGAAGAGTGTGTAAGTGACATTCTTACGTCCATATAATTTTGGGTACAGCAGTTAATTATACAGGGTTATTCCGAAAAATGTTACCAATATGTAGAAAAATTTTCTCGCATATTGGTAACATTCTTTTGAATAACCCTGTATTTTAACCAGGGCAACTGACACTCATTGACCATGGAGTTAAATGACTTTCTTTAGATATATATTTTGTGAGAACATACATCAGTACACCAAGTACAGTCGCTAACAACAAATGTGAAACAACTTTAATGCAGCTAAAAACAGAAAATAAGTTCAACAACAATAAATAAGAAGGAGAAAGACGAGTATCAGAACTCAATTTTTCGAATAAAGCTCAAAACCACTCAAGATGTTGTTCATGAATAAAACTCATTCTTAATGGAGAGAGGAATCTTAAAATATTTTTGCGCCAACAAAGATTTTACGAACAATTAATTGTTAGTTCTTTGTTTGTTTGCAATATTTTGCTTAATTTTTTTCTTCTTCTTTTTGGAGACTTTCGCGGAAATCTAAAATTGAAAAAAAAAAATTCACTTTAATATTTTTTTTTGAGATTTCATTCAACAAACAACAAAAAGTGTAAGTTGGGTATTGCAGTATGAAAAGTACCTTGCTTTATATATATATATATATATATATATAAAATACTGTTCCATAAATCCTGTCCTCCTATGAAGCGAAGAAAGAGACGCAACAATTTCGTTGGCTTAAGTTCACCAAAACTGCTGTTACCATGGAAACAAATATACAGTATGGGTTTTGAAGGAAGCACTTTAAGAAACAATGCATATTGTTATAACAAGCCAATATTTTTAATTTAAAAATAATAACTGTTATAATGGAGGCATTATTTCTCAAAATATGATTTCAAATAAATTGTTTCTTTCAAAACGCATGAAAGCAGCATGTATAGTGTTTTTAATACGAGGTATGAATCGGATTATCCTTTGAGGTTTGAAAAAGCCCTAAAAACACTTAAAAATAACGATTCATTACTTATTACTAAAGCGGACAAATCTAATTCGATCGTCATCATGGACAAAAACAGTTACATTGAAAAGATGAATACTTTATTGAGTGACAGCGATATGTACAAACCTCTAAACCAGGGGTTCCCAAACTTATGAGCTTGTCGACCCCTTGATGAGCTTATAAAGTTATCATCGACCCCTAACTCAAATTCTCAATATTTAAAATAATTTTAAATGAAATGAAGTCAAGAAACATCAAAATATAATCAATATTTATTAATCATTATAGTTATACAATTACCATTATTAGTAATTAAGTTAAAACTAATAACTGCTAAATACCTTTACAATTAAATCTTCTCTAATGAGATGGATGGGCCTGATGGGCATTAACAAGGGCATGAACATTAGGCTGCAGGTTTGAGAGTTTGAGCCTTAAGTCACTGCGTTCATTGATGTTAAGCCTAGAACTTAAGCCTAGACCCCTAGAACTTTATCGACCCCCTATCGACCCTAGATCTTTATCGACTCCTCGCACATCAATATCGACCCCAGGGGTCGATATTGACCACTTTGGGAACCCCTGCTCTAAACAGAGACCCACTGGAGGATGTTAATAAAAGTTTAACAGAAAATTAAGAGAAATATTAAAAAATAACTATAATGGGCTTTCTAAACAGTTTCTTAGTATCAATCCGTCACTACCATATTTGTACGGTTTAGTTAAAACACACAAAGTTAATAATCCCATGAGGCCTATTGTTAGCTTCGTTGGCTCCGTAACCTATAAGCTATCTAAATGGTTAGTTAGTTTATTAACGCCGTTAGTTGGCTCTATTTCCAAGTCACATATTGTAAATAGCATGAATCTTATTGACAAACTGAAGTTTCCTAATGACCCTAATTTCAAACTGGTAAGTTTTGAGGTATGCTCATTATTCACAAAAGTCCCTGTTAACAACCTACTTGATTTTTTAAAAGATAAGATCTCTGAATATTCTTTCCCTGTTCAACACAACACTCTTATTGAGTTAATTAAGCTTTGCGTCAAAGATTGTAAATTTCAGTTTGAAAATAAGTTTTATGCTATGTTATTTGGATTGGCGATGGGAAATCCCCTCTCACCTGTATTAGCTAACTTATATATGGAATTTTTTGAAAGCAGAATTTTGCCTACTATTGTTGATTTTAACCTTGTTTGGTACAGGTATATAAATTATATTTTATGCCTTTGGCCTAATAATTTGAATGTTGCTTTATTCTTGGTAGGCTCAACAATTCAGTCTCATCTATTAAGTTCACGGTTGAAAAAGCAAATGATGAAAACTTATCTTTTCTGGAGCTAAAAATTCAGAGATGTCTTAATCAGTTCAAATTTGAAGTTTAACCTAAGCCTACTAATAGTAACTCTTATGTGCATTTTTATTCTGACCATCATCCCTCGATTAAATCTTCTATTTTCTCTACTATGTTTCTTAGAACATTGAGAGTTGTCAGTCCTGAAGTTTTAGATTCCGAGTTATGCAATATCATGAATATTAGTACTAAATTATGTTATCCTATTTCATTTTTAGATAACTGCTTTAGGAAAGCCAAGAATAGGTATTATAATAGTGTAACTGTAAAGGAATTTGAGCGTAAAAATATCCTTAGCCTACCTTACCATGTTAATTTTCAATATCTTCCGACTTTACTTAAAGCAATTGGTATCAATGTAGTCTTTAAGTATAATAATACTGTTAAATCACGCCTAATAAAGAATAACCCGGATAATGTTGTTGGTTGTGTGTATTCGATCGGATGTACACAATGTAACTCAGTATATACAGGGTGTTTCAGGAGGAAAAGTCAATACTTCGGGAGGTGATAGTATCGGTCATTGTGAGAAAAAAAGTTCATATGAACATGTATCTAATTCTGAATGGTTACGGAGATAGAGCTGTTTGAATCTGATGCGCGCGCAGCTCTTCCTCCCCCTTCCCTCCCCTATAACCTTGAACCATGTAAGCTGTAATGTAAGCATGTAACATAAGCCAATCGACAGCTGACTGTTGTGAGTGACATTGTTTGGTGTTTGAAGCAGTGTTAAGAATGCCACACACCTTCACACATGCCGAATATGCAGACATGGTGTATGTTTACAGTTTTTGCGATGGAAGTGCAACAGCTACTGTTGCAGAATACCGTCGACCGTTTCCGAACCGCAGAATTCCGGATCAAAGAGTGTTTACCGGGGTTTTCAACACATTGCGTGAGATTGGTACACTTCCCAGCGCTCATGTTTCATCTGAACGTGAAGGTCAACAAGATGTGGATGAAGTGGAAAACATTCTTCAGTTGGTAGAGCGTAGTCCTACTACTAGCTCACGAAGAATTTCTACACGTCTCGGTGTACCACACACAAGAGTATGGCGAACATTACGTGAGGAAGGCTTGCATCCATATCATGTACAGCGTGTACAACACCTTCAACCAGGAGACGCTGCCATGCGACTGAAATTTTGTAACTGGGTAAATGCTAATCGCCGATTGCTTCGATTAATACCAAAATCAAACTTTCCCTGGTCGATGGATCGGCCGCGGTGGTCCCATTCAATGGCCACCAAGGTCTCCAGACCTCTCTCCGTTAGATTATTGTTTGTGGGGGTGGATGAAAAGTCAAGTTTGCAAAAGAAAGGTGGATACACGAGACGAATTGCTCGCGCGCATTTTGGATGCTGCTGCCGCCATAAAGGAACGTCAAGATCAACTCAGACGAACAACACGCGATCTTCGCATACGAGTTGCAAAGTGCATTGAGGTTGACGGTGGGATTTTCGAAAACGTATTGTAAACTGTAACAAATTTGTCATTTTTGTATCTGATACCATTCAAAATGCCAATGTTTAAACATTAAATGTTAGAAACAGTAATTGTTTTTTCTTTCTTGATTACCATTAACAATGCTTTTGTATTTGTAGATTCAAACAGCTCTATCTCCGTAACCATTCAGAATTAGACACACGTTCATATGAACTTTTTTTCTCACAATGACCGATACTATCACCTCCCGAAGTATTGACCTTTCCTCCTGAAACACCCTGTATAGGCCAAATGGGTAAAACGTTAGATATTAGGGTAAAACAGCATAAATATGCGTGTAGAACAGCAAATAATTCTAATGCATTGTTTAACCATATTTATAGATGTAATCATAGTATCAAGTGGGATAGTTCTAAAACACTCGTTAAAAACAGAGATATAATTGAAAGGAATATTCTTGAATGTACATTTATCCATTTTAAAAATAATTTCAATAACAGTGCGGGAATGTATAAAATTGACAATATCTTGTTAAAATTCGTTTTGCCTAAATTCGTTTTGCCTAAATTCGTTTTGCCTCTCACGCCTATTTTTAAAAAAGACGACCGCGCGGTAGCTAGCAATTATAGGCCCATTAGCTTAACGTCAATTGTAGGTAAACTTTTGGAATCCGTAGTTAGGGATCGTATTATCGATCACTTAGAAAGTAGAGATTTGATTAATAGTAGTCAGCATGGGTTTCGACGCCAAGGTCTTGTTTAACTAATTTGTTAGAATTTTATAACGAAATAGTGCGCGAATACGATAGGCATAGGTCAGCTGACGTTATTTATTTAGATTTTAAAAAGGCGTTCGATACAGTTCCGCATAGGAGACTAATTGCGAAGGTTAAAGCGCACGGTATACGCGGTCAGGTAGCTAACTGGTTAGAAGAATGGCTTCGTGCTAGGAGACAGAGGGTCGTAGTTAATGGTAGTGAATCAGGGTGGTTAGATGTAGGTAGCGGTGTCCCACAGGGTTCAGTGTTAGGCCCATTGCTATTCGTAATTTACATTAACGACATAGATGTAGGATTGACTAGTAACGTGTCAAAATTCGCGGACGATACTAAAATAGGCGGTAAGGTTGTTAACGAGGACGATAGAAATAGGATTCAAGACGATGTAAATAGGATTATGGAGTGGACAGATAAGTGGCAGATGCAATTTAACGTAGACAAATGTAAAGTTTTGCATATAGGTTCTCGCAACAATAATTACGCGTATACGATGGATGATAGGGAGTTAGCGAGCGTTGACGAGGAAGTAGATTTAGGCGTACGCGTATCTAAGGATTTAAAGGTTAGGAACCAGTGCCTGGAGTCTTGCGCAAAAGCTAATAGGATGTTAGGCTTCATAGCGCGTAATTTCGAATTTAAATCAAAGGATATTATATTGCCCCTTTACAAGTCCCTAGTCAGGCCTCATTTAGAATATGCAGTTCAGTTTTGGTGCCCGTACTTGCGTGAGGATATTGATAGGTTAGAAAGGGTTCAGCGTCGTGCCACGAAACTTATTCCGTCATTGCGCAATAAGCCTTATGAAGATAGGATTAATGAGTTAGACCTGTATTCACTCGAAACTAGGAGATTAAGGGGGGAGCTTATTGAAGTTTTCAAAATCGTTAATAACATCGATAACGTAAATTTTGACAAATTGTTCACTTTTGATAATAGTAATACTCGCAATAACGGATTTAAGTTGCGTGGCAGGCGTTTTTATTACTAATATCGCTAAAAACTTCTTTACGTTTAAAGTAATTGATAAATGGAATAATCTTCCCGCGTCAGTCGTTCATTCTACCAGCGTTAATATGTTTAAGAACCGTCTTGACAGACATTTTAAAGGTATTAACATTGTTTAATTTAAAAAACAACAAAGTTAGCAACAGAAGTTCTGGTGGTGGTGCTCGAGGATGAGTCTGTTGACGATGAATGCCAGCTTGTGACATGCCAGCGTGTGATGCCAGCAATAAAATTATTAAAAAAAAAAAAAAAATTAGACTAACACGAATGTAGATGTAGCTCATAGCGTAAACTAACCCACTTTTTGTTTAACTTTACCTACTTCTTTTTTTTTTTTTCCTTCTTATCCTCTCCTTACTTTGCATGTCTCTAACTCTTTTCTTGCATGTTTGTAGTTTGCATGGTATGACAGTGAGTTAAGACTGTGTTTGCATGGTTTGTAAGCGTTCTTATTTTACTTCTTTTCATCTTTCACCCCTCTCCTATTCTCTCCGACTATTTTTCTGACTTGTCGGCAGTGGCCGGCGGATGATGATGGTGAGACACTTTTCCTCTTTTTCTGAATGAATGTTAACCCATGAGTGATAGGTGTTGCTCTTACTTAACCCCTTATTCTCTTCTGAGCTGGGCACTTGCGTTTTTTTTTGCGGTACTGCGGTACTGCGGTACTACCGCACTACCAAACCGGTACCGCATAACGCAGTACCGCAAAGGATCGCTGAAAGTACAGGCTGTACTTTCAGCGATCCTTTGCGGTACTGCGTTATGCGGTACCGGTTTGGTAGTGCGGTAGTACCGCAGTACCGCAGTACCGCAAAAAAACCGCGAGTGCCCAGCTTTGCTCTTCTCTTCTCTTAACCCGCTACTCTTTCCTTTCTCTCGGGCTAACCTTAGAGTGGATCTTAGGGTCTTTGTTAGCCTTAGCTTCTGTAGATCTGTAGATCTGTAGATCTGTAAATTAACTCTTGTTAATTATGTGCTAATCTTTTTGTTTTTCCGTCCCGCTGTATATATTTTGGGCATCTCGCCTTCTCCCTTCATTCCCTGACGAGGTGTACTTCTGAATACACGAAAGGCCTTTGAATCATTTTTGTTTTTCCTTGTGGGTTTGCATCATTCATTCATTCATTTCACGTGTTTAATTGTGAAATTCATCCCATATATATATATATATATATATATATATATATATATATATATATATGTGTGTGTGTGTGTGTGTGTGTGTGTGTGTGTGTGTGTGTGTGTGTGACTATTTCCATTTTATTTTTGTTGATCCTTAATCGATATACAGATAATCCAATCTTTATCTTGTCCTGCAAATTTGATGCCATTAGGATGAAAGGGAGCCCGGCGTGTGTGAAAAAAAGTAATGACGATGATCATAACGATAATGACAATGATTTTTGTGCCCTCGGATCGATGACAAAGAACCTTCAGTCGTGTGTGGATGTGTGGGTGTGGGTTGGGGGAAGGGGATTATAACTGTTGCCCATACAACTTGTTAAAAAGTTTGACACTGCAGAGGAACGACAAAACACAAAGTAAACAAAAGGTTTCGATAACGACGTAAATTTATTGATAGAACTTCTGCAATGATCTTGCAAAATTTAAGTAGATGAAAGTGTCCTGAAGGGAAATCAATGGATGGCCTCGCCGAAATTTCACATCCTTCTTATTCCATGTAGATTTTTCTTACATAAATTACAAATACATAAAACACACACACACACACACACACATATATATACAGGGTGAATCAAAATAATGAAGACATTTTGAAAATGTTTATTTTGGATACTAATTGCACATAATAAACAAAAATTTTACTATGTACATAAGTAAACATGTAAAAAACATTTAATTTCATGTTAAATGTTCAAAATGTCCACCATTTATACGCAAACATGCTACGCACCGTCCCAGAACAAAAATCGGCACGCAGCAGTGTCCATATTAGTTGAGATTTTGCGTACTTCCCGAACAACCTCTCCTTGTAAGTGTTGCACATTTTGGAGGTTAATACCATACACTTCGTCCTTCAGCTACCCCTACACTCAGCCTACAGGGATCAGTGGTGTAAAATCAGGTAAATTTGAAAGATATTTAGTAGCTGTTCCACGACTACCTTCCACAACTCGGCGAACTCTGTATCAAGAAAAGCTCAAATATCTCTGTGATAATGTGGCGGTGCGCCATCTTGCTGAAAGTAAATCTTATGGTTCCCCATACATGGTCCCCATGATGCGGAAATGGCATTATTATGCGGCATTTCCAGATAATCTTGACCTGTTACAGTACCTTTAAGAATGGTCCGACAATGCTACGAGAAAAAAACGTAAGCCACACCGTAAAGTCTGGCAGATTAACATGATTCTCCAAAATAAATATTTGGGTTTTGCACTGCCAAAAACACACAACAGTGACGATTTCCGGCCATTCAATTTGAAAGTAGTTTCATCAGACCAAATTATCCTATCTTCAAATTCACAATGTTCATTATTCATAGCAGTGAACCACCTCGCTAAGAGCGTACAAAAGCCTTGATATGTATGGTTTCCACTTTAATTCCTTTAAAATACGATGAACAGTCGGTTGACTGATCCCTAATTCACGTGCACAGCTTTTGGAGACTTTTTTGGTGGGTGGGGGAGAACGCTGGTACGCCGTTATTGCAATTGTCACATTTTCTTCTGTCCGTTTCTTCCCGCACTTGATTTTAGTCACATTTTGGACAGTTTCATGTCCTTCAAATTTATCAGGTATGCGACTAGTTGTTCTACAGTGGGAGCCGCTGTTCCATATTCTCGTATCCAGACACGCTGCACTTCCTTTACATTTTCAAACTTCTAGTACCACTTCAAAATGTTCTTCCTCTGTTCGAAAGTTAGCCGTGTATCCGGGCAACAAATCACAAGCAGACGTTGGGCCTCCATCATGAAAAAGAAAAAAAACTTCAGTATTTGTCATTTACCATTACTTATTCGGACTATAGTGGAATTAACTATCCCAGAAAGGTTCTCTGTTCCATGCACATTACGTCCGTGTATTCTGTACAAGTTACAGTATCACAGGGGACCATTCTGAATTGTATAACCTCGTTAACTCGTTTAAATTCCGTGTGTTGGTCTCTCTTCACACAAAGGTCAAGCTGGTGGCCCCGCCTCCTCTTGGTGGAGGAGAGAGTTACTCTCTTGCGCTCTCCACCGTACACAGCCAGGTACACCCGTCGGGCTCATCTGTTCCCGTTCTGAGCAAAACCATCTAGTATTCTCTTGAAGACTTCAACTTTGACCCCTGTAACGTTTCTCAGGTCCTTTGGAAGCTGGTTAAAAAGTTTTGGCCCCCCTGACAACCAAGCTATTTTCTTTTAGTGTTGAAGAGGTCCCTTGTCGGGCCTTTAATTTGGGAACACTATACTTTCTGCCTTTCCTATTTTCCTGCGTCGTTTAGATGATAATTGAGTTTAGTTTGAGGTTTGGTACCAGTTTTTCGATCATTTTCCATATGTAGATTATGTAACTCTCTCTTCTTCTTTCCAAGGAGTACAGATTTAGTTAACGTAGTCTTTCCCAATAGTTGAGTTCTTTGCAGCCACCAATCTTGGCTGTGAAATGTGTCTGCGTTTGTTCTAGTTTATTAATTTCTTCCTTTTTATATGGGGATGTGAAAACTGAGCAGTATTCAAGTTTTGGTATGATCAGTGTTCTCAGCAGGGGAATCATTACTGTCTTGTCTCTCCTTTTGAACATTCTTAGTACCTGTCCCACGACTCTTTTTGCTTTGTTTATTGCTATCTGATTTTGTGTCTCAAATTTGGCATCATCGGTCATTATTACCCCCAAGTCGACCACTTTCGTGCTTTTCTGAATTTCCTGTTTATCTGGAGCACGATATGTAGTCTGTTTAAGTTCCTCTTTTCTACCATATCTCAAGAGCTGAAATTTCTCGGTGTTAAAAGTCATATTGTTGTCTTCTGACCATTTGTATATTTTGTTCGTGTCCCTCTGCAAGGCCTCCACTTCATTTACATCGCTGATTTTTCTGCTGATCTTTGAATCATCCGCAAAGGATGTTACTATACTGTTGCTGTTTACTCAACTGTCTATGTCTGTTAGCATGATAATGAACAGGAGTGGGGCCAGTACTGTACCTTGTGGTACTGAGCTGCGTACTTCTGATTCTGATGATGATACACCTTGAATTTTGACGACCTGTAGACGTTCTCTGAGGAAGTTGTAGATCCATTTTCCCACTTTGCCTGTTATTCCCATATGTTTCATTTTATGTGCTATTATACCATGATCGCATTTGTCAAAAACTTTAGCAAAATCCGTGTATATGACATCATAGTTTTCATTGCCTTCAGGTTCGTCTAGGATATTGCTATAGTGCTCTATAAGTTGTGATAGGCATGATCTTCCAGTTCTTCCTGATTGGAATCCGTGCTGATTTTCGTTGAGTCTTTCCAGTGTCTCCAAGAAGTCAAATTTTCTCTCTGACTATTCAAATATTTTGGTGAGGGGGGACGTCAATGACACTGTTCTATACATCAAATATATCCGTATATACACACACTGTATATTGTGTATGTGTTCCTTGAGAAAACAAAGTTAGAAACTTGAATATTTGCTGGGTTTGAGTACTGAATAAGAGGTAATAAATATAGTTAGTTTCTATTCAATCCTTTACGAGTTTCTTCGATCCATCTAGCCAAGGCTTTGTTTCGCAACCCCCGAAATCCACTTAAAAACTGTTCTGCCCTTAATATAAGCACCTTCCAGGGAGACTTAAAAGTTTTTAATTTAATAACAACTTCGGAAAGAGGGCTTTAAATCTCTCTATTTTTTTCTTGTGAAAGAATGGAGTTAATCCCGCCCTTTATAAGTTCTTGCTTAAAGTAATTGATGCAGAAAATACCATCAACAGGGGATGGAAAACGTGTCGATTTTATTTTTAAAAATATACCTTTTATGAATGTGAAAACAATAAATAAATGTTCATGCAAATGAAAATAAAATGTTGTAATGTCATATTATATATATATATATATATATATATAATATATATATATGATACACACAGACCGTGCATGGAACAAAGAACTCTTCTAGGAAAATTAAATCCACTATAGTCCGAATAAGTAATGGTAAATGACAAACATTATACTTTTTTCTTTTTCATGATGTTAGCCCGAAGTGGGCAACGGGTCACTCGCAAAGAGGTCCCAAAAATATAGCTTCCCTCACCAGCTATCTGCAAAGCAGATAGGATCCAGCTTTTGGACGGGATCTAGGGTTTAAAGCAGCCTAGCCCCGCTACATTTAGAACCTCAATCCGACGTGAAGGCAGCGAGTCTTTTGCTTATATTGAGGTTCTAAATGTAGCGGGGCTAGGCTGCTTTAAACCCTAGATCCTGTCCCAAAGCTGGATCCTATCTGCTTTGCAGATAGCTGGTGAGGGAAGCTATATTTTTGGGACCTCTTTGCGAGTGACCCGTTGCCCACTTCGGGCTAACATCATGAAAGAGAAAAAAGTATAGTGTTTGTCATTTACCATTACTTATTCGGACTATAGTGGATTTAATTTTCCTAGAAGAGTTCCTTGTTCCATGCACGGTCTGTATGTATCATAGAATGGTTCCCTGAGGTTTTTTGAGTTCATTCCCATGTGTATATATACAGTGTCCCAGAAATCCTGCCCCAAAGGTTAATATCATGTACATTATGGGGCAGGACTATATATATATATATATATATATATATATATATATATATATATATATATACACACACACACATGAATATATAAAATTATTTTTTCTTTAAATAACTTTAACTAAAGTAAGTATCGAAGTATTCGAAATATCATTACCAATTATGGAGAGAGAGAGAGAGAGAGAGAGAGAGAGAGAGAGAGAGAGAGAGAGAGAGAGAGAGATATCAATGTACTAACGAGGTTTCATCACCACTAAATGCAGCAATGATTTATTATCACAGTTCGAAGAATATTCAAATTCATATCCATTTTTCATGTTATTTTCGTCCGTTTGTACTGCCAACACTTCCATTTGTTATCAGTCCAAATGCATGATTCTTCAGGAGCAAGATGACCCATAAGTTTGTGCTTCCTCTCCAAGGTGATACAAATATACCCAGGTCAAATTTCGAGAAATAGCTCTTTTTTAAGCTCCGGCCACCGCTAAGTGAAGAACGTCATCGCGCATGATCTGCCACTGGTACGGTTGAAAAATGTCTGCCTCAAAGCCAAAGTAAACAAAAAACATGCACATGCGTTGTGAATAGATTTTTAAAATTTTACAAATGAATTGTATGAACAATTACTTATCATTAATATATATATATATATATATATATACACCCTGGGTAGCCTAGTAATTAAGACGCTGGGCTGCTGATCAGGAGGTGGTGAGATCGAGTTCGGGCGAGGACTTTGTAATTTCTGACCGCCTGTGGTGGGACGTGGTTCGGATTCCACGTAAAACCGTAGGTCTAAAGTGGAGTGACAAGCTTGATCTTCGTCAAAATTAACTAAGGTTATGTATGGAGCGTTGTCATTTTAGTTGTTTTCCAACAAAATGTACTTGTTTTAAAAAATTCCTTGTTGGATAAACTCCATTTAGTTGTTTGTTGGAAATTTAGTTTTATAATTATAATTTGACACTTTGATACTTCCATTAACAATATTTACACTTTTCCTTCGTTTCTGAACAATTTATCTCGGAATGGTAACAAAATATTTAATTTATTCAGTTTTATATGTTGGTGATCAAAGTGAAAATGAAAAGAGAGAAACTTGAATTTGTGTCATGATTTTAAAACATAAATTAAATATAATAATCGTAAAACATTTTTTTAGTTTTTATTCTAATGCCATACAGTTCCCTACGCGCTCACGATCTCATCCCTTGACCGTCACCCCCTTGAAAATTCGAATACCCCCACCCTCTAATTTGAGTTCCTGGGGAAAATGCTGAAACTGATCAACGTGGATATTACAGGAACGTTGCACGTATGAATCATCCGCAGACTCGCCGTGTTATTCCCATTTTCCATTTATATCTAGTAATAAAATTGTTAAAAATGGAGGAAAATGGCAATTCAGTACTGAACATTCCTGCTTTTATGATCAACATTTAGATTATCGTTTTCAACTTTAATATTCATTCTCTCACGCAGGAACAAACTTCCCAATGAAATGTTAAGAATGTTTACCTCAGAGCATCGATAGTCATTATAAAAACAACAGTTCTGTCAGAACAAAAAACAACAGTTGCGTCCGAGCAAGTTCTATAGACTTCGTTTTCTTCGTTATAAAGATCGAGGACGGGACGGAGGGATAACGCAAACAAAATGAAACCACGATCTTTTGCAATATTTAACTAGCATACATAATTGATATATTTAAAATCTTTTACGTCAGTCGTCCTGAGTTTTAAATTTTTAATAACTTTATATTTAACCTGTTGTAAAAATTACGCAATCTCTATGAAATTATATACATCAATATTACTATTTTTTAAAGAAATTGCGTAACTTCGGTGTGTGTGTGTGTGTGTGGTGTGTGTGTGTGTTTTTATTCCGTGCACAAATTACGTGTGCAAATTGCATGTAGACAATAAATTAAAATTTTACAGTTCCAAGTATTTCTTTTTTCATGAATGTTGATAATGACATCAAAGAAAAAATACTCGTTTACTTTGGCAAAGAACTCTGTAAATAAGTGACTTGATAACAGTAACCTCACTATATATATATATATATATATATATATATATATATATATATATATATATAATATATACGATGACAGAAAAAAGACGAAACTTAATAGATTTTTTTGTAAGTTTTATTTTGGAGTACAGGTTTATTTCAATACAAGTGAACAAGTAACAGTAAACATACACAGTAAACAATAAACATACACAGAGAAAGTTTTACAGTAAGTGTTCGAAATCCTTGTCAATAACAGTAATGCATGTTTGGACGAGATGAAATAATGCTTTCAGACAGACATTCGAGAACAGCTTGCGGAATTTGGTGCTTCTGCTGTGTACACGTTGTTGTTTTTTAAGTCTTCAATTGCATGCAGATTATTTTGATAAACACATTTCAGATATCTCCACAGAGCGAAATTAAACAAGCTAAACTTAAAGTAATTCACAAAGTTGAATAGTGTTCTCGTTACCATATACATATATATATATATATATATATATATATATATATATATATATATATATATATATATATAGTAACTAGAACACGATTCAACTCCGTGAATTATTTGATTCATTAATATTTTTCATACTAAATAAGATATAAAGCATGAACCATCTGTAAGCGATAGAGCAACTAATAAAGTTCCTTTTTGTACAAGACCAAGGTTGTCAACATCCATGAACTACGAATCAGGATCAGGGATGCAATAGCGATGGTCGATGCTGGCATGCTTGAACGCGCATGGCGAGAAATTGAATATTGATTTGATGTTGTACAGACGACCAATGGCGCACATGTTGAAGTTTATTAAACGTGTAAAACTGTTAGCTGTGCGGAGTCACGTGGACAAATTTGTTTCTTTGTATGTTATTGAGTTATCATATTAATAAAGATTGAAATCGTTCAGATCTTATATGAACACCCTGTATATATAATGTGTATGTGTACTCGTATGTGTGTTGTCGTTGTTGCCTGAGCTTAGTTTTGTAGGTATTGTAATTTAGGGTCAGTTTTGTCACCGACATTACTGTCGTTGTAAATCCGCATACAGTAAGGATAAAGGATTAAAAAACTGCGTTCAGTCTTGTTCGTGGAATGTTTATGGCAGGGGTGTAGTGCTGCGGGTGTTGTTGGTTCGTTGGTGTTAATGTCAAGGGTCATTCCATTTGGGAGTACTGTCGTGAAAACCATTTAATTTTTATTTACTTTTCTTAAATTTTACGTTATCTGCGTTATTTTCAGTATTAATATTTAATTTACACTCATTTTCTAAACTTTATACGAGGTAGGGTGACCGACATTTCGGACTCAACACGGGCTGCATGACCGTTACCTCTTTGAACGAAAAGGGAGGACTTCGAATGACTACAGTTTTCACTATTTACCGGTTTATTTTAATTAAGACAATGAATATGACGGGCGGGGGGGGGGGGGTTCGGCGGAGAAAGCGAATGTAAATTCAGAATTTAACACTAGATCGTTGAGAGAGCCTCTAGTTAACTTTAAATCACAAATTACATTTTTAACACCACAACAACCTCTCCCTAAATACCCCGTCACGAGATTGCCTATGCCTCCGGCCTCAGCGCATTCTCAAATCTCTCTCCATGATGCCAAGTAGTATTTTATATTTCAAACAATTGCATTTTACAATTAAATCAGTTAACTGCACTCCAAGAAACATTATTGAATTTCCTATTTAAAAACCAAGACACGACAGTACTGTTGGGGAGTCCTTCATACCACTGTGCTTGTTGAATTGACTTGGGGTTGTGTTGAATAGGTAATAATGTAGGAGCATGTATTGATGAGGCGCATATATTCAATCATTCAAGCTTTTTATTATAATATGTGGTACTTCTTTTATGGTTTTCATTTCCTGTAGAAGAGACTTGTCCAACATACGGCCCGCGGGCCAGAATCGGGCCGCCAAAGACAATTAAATTTAATTTTAAGATAAAATTTGTACACTGGGTCATTAATTGAAATATGGTCCTTCATAAAAAACCGTTGGGCACCCCTGCTCTACAAAAATTATCTTCATTGATAACGTGTTGTATGGTTTTATTTGGAATTTGAGGTATTTTCCTTGTCTCTTCTTTGTGTGCCTCTAATTGGAAATATGAGAATGCATGATACTATACTTAGTCATTTTTTCTCTCAGATTAAATATCTGAACATAGAAAGGGTGATAGTAGCAGCTCGGTTCATATCGAAAAATTCTAGTCCTCATCATGTTGAAACATTCTTTAGAATGATAATACTACATCTAAGGCCATTTCTACATTATCATGCTTCATGATAATAAAAATTCAATTTTTTTTAATTCATTCTTTAGTTCTGGTTTATACTATTATTGTTTTATAAAATTCAGTTTCTTCCTTTTGCCTTTTGTTCTTGCACTATTTCATGCACTATTTCTTCTCTACTTCGTGATCCTCACTACAGTATATTTTCATTTTTATCGTTGTTGACAGCTATAATATTAATGGTTTTCTTATCATTATCGTCATTAATATTAAAATGAGATGTTTATCGTTTTTTCTTTAATAATAAAGTTAGTAACAAACAAATTAGTCGACATTTAATTACAAACAATTAATATTGCAAAGTACAAATGGTACAGGATAAACGCGATTCAATATTTTACAATGATTGGATTACAAGGAAATAAGCATCGAGTAAATAATAAATGATGATAAATTATTTTACGAGTTCGCGGCGTATATTTGTGTCAAACGGAGAAAGAGGCTTCGGGGACGTACGGTAGAATAAGCTGATAACACGGGGTTACGTACGGTAGAATAAGCTGATAACGCGGAGTTGGTTACGTTTTAAGAGGGCCCTGCGATATCGCCGTCCGTATCATCCATAGGATCTTGTGGGAAAAATAGATTAGGTTCCGAAGACCTCCCAAAATGTACGACTTTTACCTAAACTATCAGAGTTTTATCTAAAACAATGGCCTGTAAATACGTACTAAACATGTACAGTATATACAAATAAAACAATAAAATATAACACACCATTCACGGCTTTGAGGTACGGCGCGCTAAGTACTCGCGTCTGCTTGCGTTTGCTGGGCGCTTGTCTTGAATTTTGCCTGTTTAGTTTAAAAAATACCGCGTTATTCACGTTTTGACAAGCGTAATGAGAATGTTCTATATTTGTTTACCGTTTTATTTGCTTAACGAATTATCAAACGCCGCGTTCAAGATTCTTTTCGTGAGAATTTATTCCAGGATCCTTCGACTACCCCTGGAAAATTGTTTCATTCTGAGAATGTTCTACGGTTAATGGGAGTCGAATTTTGTTGCTCAAGTTGTAGCTTCGAGTCTGACCTAACATTTATCGGTCTCATTCTGTTTGTGCGTAAGGTTCTACTTCTGCGGTACGAAAGGTCACGCAAAGAGATATGAAAACTGTTTCAAGCTCTCAGGGGCATTGCTTAACTGTAAACCTATCAAACTTTGGATTACTACCCACTCAATGTCATTCCTATTCGCATTCGCGGCAAAGGCGCCAAACGGGAATGCCTAATATTTGCTAATATATATATTTGCCTAATATATATATATCCTTGTCAAATGTAAATAAACACCCTGATGTAAATAATACAACTCAACTTGGCCCACTACCAATTTATTAAAAATGTATATTTCTTATATTTTCCAACCTAACTTAATTTAACCTAAACTAACCTAACCTAACATTGGCTAACCTAACCTGATATCATCCCACTTAATGTCATTCTTGTTTCATTCCACGCCGAACATTGGAAAAGCTAACAGTGAGAACTTCAAAGGAGACATTTTCAAATCGGTTTATTCCTAATTCATGCCATTCTCATTCTTATCCACGGTTTTCACATAAAGTTAGGTTAGGTTAAATTAGGTTAAATTAAGTTTGGTTTGGCGCCTTTATCGCGTGCGAATGGGAATGGAGTGACTTTGTTTCTCAAATGAAGAAACACTTTTTCTCAAATCTGGATTTTTCTTCACTCATCATTTTAATTTGCGGACAGCAGATGCGAGCAGGAATGATAGCAGCGTAGACAGTAATTGTTTGAATGAGTATGGCTATGTTTTCCTTGATAGGTATCGCAGGCCCGGCATCTTTTAACGTTTGTAGCAATTAAAGTTTCCTTTGAAGTGTATTCATTCGGGATTACAAGATCTGATCGATTCGACATTTTATTAATAAGTATAGTGTGGATTTGTTTAAGTTAGGTTAAGTTAGCATAAGTTCGTTAGGTTACGCTAGGTTAAGTTAGTGTTAGAGTCTTGATGTTATGGTTTTGTCGATCCGATGGGTATACGCGGGTATACGTCGTACACTCGGTTCTATTATTAAATTTGAGTGTCTACGTACCTCACAATATCAAATGGTCATTTACAACGAGTACATGAATTCATGTTTTTAATTTAGCTATTATTACACCGCGTACTAACAACCACAACACGCGGAATGGGCCCCATTGTGTATATATATATATATATATATATATATATATATATATATATATATACTCATTAGAGAAACCATTTAAGCATACATGCCTACAAGTATGTGAAATCGTGGCTCGTCAACCATCATTTTGCAACAGATACTCGATCAAAAGTTGTGAAAAATAAAAAAAGAAACTGACACTAAAAGCTATTACAATAAATACATTGCTTTAACACCTGAAGGACAAACGGGTCAATTTGACCCGTTTTTGCAGGTTCTTGCTTAATATTCTTTTAATAAATATGATTTAGCACTTTGACCCTCTGCCGCCCTTCTAGGTAAAGCAAATTTTCGTTCTTCTAGTGTTAATTATAGTGTTTTATAGAGATAAGTTCGAATATACCAGATTATTTGGAAGTATTTTTATATATGTTTTTAGCGTATACCCGAGAAAAAATTACGAGTACATCACTGAGTATAAGTCCTGTTTATTTGAGTGTTTTCTCACCACACAATCTTGATACCACTGAAGATCGCTATACATATTCAGGGTGTTTATAAAGGCCCTATCTATTTCAGTGAAAACGTAGCAAAAAGGGTAAAATTCAATAACAATAAAATAGAAGGCATACATTTAATGAATACTTATGCATATGATTCTACATGAGCACCATCAGTATCTACAGCAGTGATGCACAAACCCTGGCCCGCGGGCCAAATGTGTCCCCCACGGGTCTTTTCAGTGGCCCCACGGGTCTTTTCAATTCAATGAAAAAGTTAGAATATAAAAGTGACCCAATTTATGACTTAGATGGAAAGTAAGTAGGTTAATACATTTAGTTATTTTCTTCGCTTGGCCCTCATATCAAAAAAGTTTGTGCACCACTGCTCTACAGAGTTCGAATCTGTCAGCAGCATTGCGGAACACATTTTGGAGTATGACAGGGGTTATTTTTGTAACTGCTGTTACGATACGAGCACGTAAATGTCCCAGCTTCATTCAAATGGCATTTTAAACACCGTCGTCTTTCAACAAGATGGGGCACCTTCATTACGGAAGCATTGTTCGGGAGTACCTAAATGAACGATTTCCAATCGTGGATCGGACGTGTAAATAACAGGCCCTGGGCTACTCGATCTCCTGACTTAACGCCCTTGAATTTCTTTGCATGGGGTTTTATCAAATCAAACGTCTATCAAACGAGGGTTACAGATATGCAAGATTTACGTGCTCATATCGTAACAGCAGTTACAAAAATAACCCCTCTCATGCTCCAAAATGTGTTCCGCAATGCTGCTGACAGATTCGAACTCTGTAGAGATACTGATGGTGCTCATTTAGAATCGTATGCTAAAGTATTCATTAAATGTATGCCTTCTATTATATTGTTATTGAATTTTACCCTTTTTGCTACGTTTTCACTGAAATAGATAGGGACTTTATAAACACCCTGTATTAAAAAAGATTCGCAATTTGAAGTGCTCTGACGTCACACATCTCATCTGCAAACGACATTAAGGTCCACCGGTCAGATTCTAATTTTATTTTTTAAATTTTATGTAAAATAATTCAGATTTTAGAAAACTTTACATATTTGACATTTTAAATACTGTATTTAAATTCTAATTGAGGAAGGAATATGGGTCGGAAACTTTTTAATATTGTAATTAAAGCAAGTCTATTATCTTTGCGTTGACATTCGATCCAGTCAGCTTATTTTTTATGCTTACCTATAAGTTATTTTTAGGAATTAAAGTTATTTATAAAGAAATATTAAGATGAATGAATGCAAGGCTTAACTATATATACTGTACTGTATATGCTCGTATAATAAATTAATCATCTAATTTTAATAGGCTTAAAATTAATTTAGTTTGCCTTAAAGATTTGTTCTTTCCATTTTTCTTACTGAAGAAAACGAAACATATGAAGGCTAATTATAACAGATATTAATCTTTTACTCATGATTATATATATACACAGGGTGTTTCATAACATGTGGGACGCACTTTCAGGATGGATTCAGGACCTAAAAACAATGAAAAAAGTTTATACAAACATATGCCCGAAATCGCTTTGTTTCCGAGTTACAGCCCGTTTTGTGTTCCAGCAATTCTTTCCGCAAACTGTTCACAAACACTGCTTGCCGACAATGTTTGTGAGTGTGTACGAGACTTATTTCATGTATGGCCTTGCCGATTGTAATGTTTCGTACACTCTATGACATGTTTCAATATCATTGAGTGTAGAGCCATCAGTCAGTCAGAGGTGCATCGCGGTGTTTCACTGTTCGTATTCGTAACTTCTTACCGTGAATAAGAGCAGTCCAGTGAAAAAAAAACTTAAAAGTTTTTGTGCTATTCAGTGATAGTGTGCATTTGAAGTGAGAATGGAGGCTTATTCAAACAGAGAAATGGCAGACACGCATCTCATGTATGGACTTGCTGAGTGTAATGCGGCTGCATCAAGACGTCTATATGCGGAAAGGTTTCCGAATCGCCGTCTGCCAGATAAGAAGACTTTTCAGAG